>LZPO01017314.1:259692-276898 GCA_001675575.1 Neotoma lepida
TGGCGCCCTCTTCTGGCCTGCAGAGGANCAGTGTATACGTAATAAATAAATAAATCTTAAAAAAAAGTATAATTTATCTAAGCAATATAAATACAACTTTTGACAATTGTTTTACTTAAAGTCTCTTTAATGGTTGAATAAACACTTGATACAGCTGTATACTAATATGACATTGCTGAAGGTANGAATTATCATCATTTCTATTTTGTCCACAGAAATTTAAGCACATGAACTCTATTTGAATAAATAGGAAGATGGAGAGGGAGTTTAGTGACGAGTGCCTCGTTTTGTTCTTTGAATCCCTTCTGAGTTAANTGTCATAAATAATTATTTGTAATGACTTTCCTGACAAGTTGACCTTTTCAAGTTGGTAAAAGTACAATGTATTTGGAAAATCTGTCTAGAAGAAGGATTTGCTTCCTAATCATTAGGGCTTCCCACATTCTCATCTTCCAGACTGTATTTTGAACTGCCTCCTTTGGTGGTCAGGTGCCATGCAGGATTGTGAAAAGGTGGGATGTTTCCCTGTGTGGTATTAAGTGGGTGAAGGGCTACCATGGAAAATAGGGAGGAAGAAAGAAATGTTGCACAATATTTAACTATGCAAACATGTGTTGCATTTGTTTAATTATGTAAAGATGTGTTGCTGTTTTACCTTGCCTGCCTAAGGTACCTGATTGGTCTAATGAAAAGCTGAACAGCCAATAGAGAAGGAGGAAGTATAGGCGGGACTTCCAGGCAAGGAGAGTAAGTAGGAGGAGAAATTTAGGATTGGGGAAAAAAGAAAAGGAGACGCCAGGAGATGCCACTGGTCAGCCAGACATGGAGGAAGCAGGAAAGTAGGACATACAGAATGAACGGTAAGAAGCTCTGAGGCAAAATGCAGATGAATAGAAACAGGTTAAATTAAGTAAAAGAGCTAGTGAGACAAGCCTAAGCTAAGGCTGGGCATTCATAATTAATAACAAGTCTCCGTGTCTTTATTTGGGAGCTAGTTGGAAACCCAAAGAAAATTCCACCTACAGAAAAGAGCCTAGAATGTCCCNGCTGGATGTTTGCAGATATTCCCAGGTCTTCCTGAGGCAAGGAAAGCTGGTTTANTGCCATNTTGGCTGGCATTAGTGCCCAGAAGATACTGTTGTTTTTTCCCAGATCCTCTGAAGTATGCAAGGAAGCCTTCTCTCACTCTATTTTCTGAGGAAAGGAGTGATCATCAAAGCTCATTGGAGGGGGCTGGAGAGCTGGCTCAGTGGTTAAGAGATGAGGAATGGAAGCCATGCCTCCTAGATTCCTATCTATACTCCTCCACCTGACTGCATCCCGTCAAGCTAAAACAATAACGNCTAAAGCATCAAGGGCCCAGTGTCACTGAGGACCCTCAGGTGGCAGTGCACTGAGGGGGTCTATGGACTGGAGCTGTCACACAAAATAAACAGCAGCCTTGGGAGGATGCTGAACTAGGAGGCAGAACACAAGCCTTTGGATGACTCCAGGAAGCTACAAAATTTATCAGAACCAGAAACTATTTACCCAGGTGAAGAAGTCGTCATATAAAGTAGGGCTCAACACTTACCGTGTCCCCGATCTTCAGACCCTCGCACTTCCTCTGACCAGGGTAGGATACACCATCCTGGCAGGTTGCAGTGAAGAAGAGATTAAGGTCTTCCGGCTGATCCCAGACTGACAGCTCNACTTTTGACCGGATGCTCTGAACANAGGGAGAAAACAAAGCCCTCAGTACTTANTGANAGCTACAGTGAGGTGCTCTCCACAGTGGCTTTCTCATGTCACAGTTTCTTCTAACTTAGGAGNGCTCAAGCCAAGTGAGAGACAGGAGGCTTCCCACACACTATCTTGGTAGACCTGGCTTGGGGCCTCCCTCTGTGAGCTTGGGATGGTTGATAATGGTCCATCCATCAAATGGTACTATCTCCCTCAAAAGGCTTTTGCTCTGCATCCTGCTTGCCTCTTCAAAGCCACCTCTCATCCCCATCCTTGGCTTCAGATACACAGTTACTGAANTTGAGCCATGGGCTCTCTAGGTTTTGGGCTTATACATGCACACACAGGCACGCAGGTGCACTCAGGACAGCAACCCTTTGCCCAACATCTCTTCTCCTGTCGTGCCCCAGGCTAGCTCCTTAATATCCTGCAAAGTCAGTTCATCCAGGACCCACTCCGTCTTTCTTAACACTCAAGCCCATCCCTTACTAGATGAGGTCATCCCGTGTGAGTCTGAAACTACATTATCAAAGAATCCGNTCTTCTCTGTGGACTAGCTTCTCAAGACATTGAGTGAAACAAAAACTAAGGGAAAATGATATGTCAAAGCAGAAAAAAACAGAAAGCCTGAAAGTAACGTGTACTGGGAAGGTGGGGGAGGAACTGGGGTCCTCTCACACTGCTGGCTGGAGAGGAANCTGGTGCAGGCTTTTGGAAAAGCAATAAGTAACATCTTCTAAAACCCAGGCTGATCTTAGTCCCAGCTTCCCCTGAGGATTATAGACAACACAAGTGCACAGTCACCGAGAGGCACTGGCAAGAACATCCATAGCAAATTAAGAGCAAGAATCTGGAGACCAATCAAAAGCCTACCAATAGTAGAATAGACTGAAGTAGACCTCAGTATATCCACGTAGCAGCGCACCTACAATAGTGATGATGAATCAAACACAACTGTGTGAAACGACACGGAAGAGTATAATGTTGCTGAAAAGAAGCCAGACACACTGTATTTATTCTCTCATAGAGATATTCTGGTCCACAGAAGATCATATATGGTAGCCCCATGAGATTACAGGAGCTGGAAATGTCCCATCACTTGGTGCTGTTAATCTGTCTTTGGCATGTTCGGGGACACAATGGCCACCACTGCTACAACTGCCTGTATTATTCAGTATGTGCCACCCTCACAGGTTTGTAGTCTAGGAGTAAAAGGCAACAGCAGGTAGCCGAGACATGCGGTATATTACACCATCTAGGTTTACATGCATAGACTCTTTGTTTGCACAATGCCGAAACTGCCTGAGGGTGTGTCTCTCAGAGTGTATCCTCGATACTAAGTGACAAGCTATTGAGTGTGAAACACAGCGACAGGCAGAACTAATGGTTACCCTTGGGGGACAGTGATAGGNGGAGGCCTACNAGGGACTTCCCAGNGCTGGCAATGTTGTTNTGTGGCTNTGTTTTCTTCGTATATTTTTGTTTCTGAAACAGGGTCTTGTTACGTAGTCTAGGCTGGCCGTGAACTCTGTAATCCTNTTGCCTCGGGCTCCCGAGTGCTGAAATTACAGGCATGANGCAACAAGTCCAGCTGTGATCTGCCTTTTTGCCTGGGTGTTAGATACCCAGGTGTATTTAGCCTATACAAGGTTTATNNAATGCTTTATATGCCTTTTGGTTTTTAAAATCCGCCCGTAACCAATAAGGACCCTGCTATTGTTGTTCTGCTAAATCATCACACTGTCACACTGCCTTCTCAGTGTTTATGTTCATATCCGTAAATAAGTGCTNTGCTCAAACTTGGCCAGGGAAGCTTCTGCAGGAGCAGCAGATGACACAGACACTCCTGACTGTTCAGGTGTTGAGAATTACAGTGAGTGCTCAGCCCTAAGAGGGCTATGTGTATCAATCACCCTTTCACCCCCTGAAGGCTCAGGGAACATCACAGAAGAGGGAGCAGAAAGGATGTGAGAGCCAGAGGAGGGGGAAGNGTGTTGTGAGGTGTCGTCTTCTGAACATGACACGGCCACACAAATCATAACTCTGGCATAAATGGAGGAGGGGTTNAGAGATCCTACCCTTCACTGAGGAGCTTTTAGCAGGAGATGCTAAAGGGCTAGGGCCAAATAGAGAAAGACCAAACTAGACTGTATACGTATATGAAATATCAAAGAATAAAAATATTATGAGTATACATATATATACATGTGTATATATACATATGTACACACACACACACACACACACACACACACACATATATATAAACTGCCCTTAAAAAAATCTCTAAGTAATAGCCAAGTGTGACCACACACTTTTAGCCACACACCTTTAATCCCACACTTAGGAGAGGCAGGTGGAGCTCCACGAGCAGGAGCCAGCCTGGTCTCCACAGCAAGTTCTAGGCCAGCCAGGGCTACATAATGAAACCCTGTCTCAAAATCTATGAAAGATGTTACTTTAGAAACCAAAGCCAAATGATGTAACTGGCTTTATTCAGAAGTCATATTTTGTTGAGCATTAAAAAAAAATCTGTTTATAATACAGACAGCAGGATTCACTCCGAGAGACACAGAGCCAAGCTGCCCCATGAACAGCAAGCCAAAGTGCGGCTTCCTATTGTGGGCCCCCCTCCCCTCCCAACCCCCTCACTCACTAACTCTGGCGTGTGGTGCTAAGCTTGAATACATGAAATATGCAGTTTGCCCAACACATTCACAGCTTGCTGAAAAAACTCCACAAAAACTAGTCTCTCTCTGCAACAAACTGTCGAGAAGTGCTTCTGCAGCTCTAAAAATACTATCCCTCTGAAAGCTGCTTCCTCTCCAAAGCGCCATTCCTTAATTGGCCACAGGTCACGCAAGTGCTACTCAATACACACCATCCTCTTCCACCGAATGTGATTAGTTATTTACAGATCTGCCTTCCCAGTGTGCTGTGAACTCTGAGGAGGACCATTTATCCCTTCTCTTCAGGATGTAGCACAAGGTCTTGCTGAAGGAATAGATGGACGGGAAGTATAGATGTTTTTAACANCAGTCATGTTCAGGGGCTTGGGCCAAGTGAAGAGGAAATCTTTGAAGAAAAGGTAANAGGCATGGAGGAGTGNGTCTCTGCTTAAGAGTACTGGCTGCTCTTCCAGAGGAAGAGTCCCCAGCACCCACACTGGGTAACTCAAAACTGCCTGTAACTCCAGCTCCAGGGAATCTAATCCCTCTTCTGACCTCCAAGGACACTGACCTATACATTCATATGAATGCGTACACACATATGCACTATGTTTGTATTTATAAAGAAGTATGGAGAGGGGGCTGGGAAGATGGCTCAGTGGTTAAGAGCACTGGCTGCTCTTCCAGAGGGTCAGGTCCAAAACAACTCAGGACAAACGGCTATCCGTGGTGTCTACTGACATACCAAAGTGCATGCTGGCCTCCAGGCTTCCTGGGCATCAAAAATACCTGTGGCTCTTCTCACCCCACTCCCTAGCCTAAACTTCTCCAACTTCTCATTCTCATATAACCCTGAGCTTTTGGCCATGTGCCCATTTATTTGGCTTCTCTCTTGACTCCCTCTCTGTCTTCCCCTCTCTTGCTCTCCTCTCTCCTGCCCCCATCTCCTCTNATAGCCTGGTCTAGTCTGCTGGCCATATTCAGTTTACTACTTTCTCCCTCCACTCTGGACTCTTCCAGATATCTCTGGCTGTTCTCTCCCTCCTACCTATAATACAAACCTTCCCCTTAACCATACCACAGAGTGGCCATGTTGTCAGTTTATACATCTGGTGCTGAAATCCTCGGTTTGTACACAGAGGACCCAGGTTTGGTTCCCAGCACCCACATAGCAGCTCACGACCATCTTTAATTCTAGTTCCAAGGGATCTGACATCCTCTTCTGTTCTCCAAGGGTACCAGACATGCACATGGTAAGCAGACATACAAGTAGGCAAACACAAACACACACACACACACGCACACACACACACACACGCACACACACACACACACGCACATTAAAATAAAAAACCATCTTTAAAAAAAGGGAGGGAAGGAGCTCTATGTTCTACGTGGCCATCAGCCCCTTTGCACATGCTCTGGTTGCCTGATTTTCCCTCTTGCTTGCCACAGAGCCTCTGGGATTAGAACCTCCCTCACTGTTTCAGGTGGCAGACTCAGCTCAGACCTCTCATTTATGGTAGTAAAAGCTGAGGCAAAACCTCCGTTGCTGAGGCAGACAGGACCTCCTCCTCCTCCTCCCCTCCAGTGGTCATTCAGATCCCATGTCCACAGGCTTCTTTCTTCACACTAACTTGGAAAGTGTGAATCACCAGGTCACCCCGCCCCATGGCTCCCCAAACACAAGCTCCTGCAGGGGAGAGCTGTTCAATGTCCCGCTGCCACAGTCCTACAATGCTGGCCACAATCAGCCTCTTAAGATGTATTTGTTGATGAAAAAAATGAAGTACAACANATATCAGAGGATCAAAGCCACAGGAATCGGTTCTTATGCATGAGGANGTTCATGTGCAACTCATGAATCTACTCAATTGCTACCAGCTCTGCCCCTGAAGATGGTTTCTAACCCTCATCCTAGGAAAAGAAGACATGTCAAAAATGTCAGCCCTTTAGCCGCTATTCTGTTACATACCCGTGTCAGGTTAGGTCACATCTGCAATTACTTTAGGTNGGGCCAGCTGTGGAGGATGGGGGAGGTTGGAGCAGACTTTATGGCAACAGCCAAAAGAGAAACATGTGCTCNGCTAGGGCAGAATCCACCACAGGCTCTGATGTCACCCTCCACTGCTACTCCAGTGGTCTGCAGCCCATCCTGCTCTCTCCCACTTTAAAAGAGAGGCCCCGTGCTTTCTGAGTACCTCTCTTCATAAGCAGGAGTGCCTCTCCTGCTGCCCAAATGATGTTTCCGTACCTGGACTCAGGGCTGAGCCCTGGAAGAGAATCTCCCCTCAGCACCACCCTGGGCAAGACTCCGTGCTGCCAAACACTCTTGGGCAGAGAGAGTAACAGAGTGAGTTTGGCACAGCTNGAAAAAGGCTATAAATCTAAGAGCTGACAATTTCACATCGTGACAGACACATACAAATCAAACTGGATCAAAGACCACAACCATTTCATCTGTTACATGTACGCTGACCAGAATCTTCCAGTGTCCCCANGGATCCACTGCCAAAACTCAAGGGAGCAAAGCCAAGAGCNACATGTAGTCATGGTTGTCTGACTCATGAAATGTACCACAAATCAAGGCAATGCTGAAGATGGCAAGCAGCGCCAGCACGCACAGCCATGGTAGACCCTGGCCATCAGGAAGGAATGGGAGGGAGGCTAGCCAGAGCTACTGAGAGTCTCTTCTCTGCCCAGAGCTCACCTCTTGCAAGAAAGGCCTGTGGAGATTCAGAGTCAGGAAAAGCACAGCAGCCTGAGGCCAAGCAGGCCTTCCCACCGGCCAGACAGGCAGTAGCAGGAAGATGGGTATCTGAAGTAAAAACACCCCACTCTTCCTACTCTCTGGTCTTCCACACCACGCAACATACACTGCTGACATGTGGGGGGGGGACTCCTCCCCCCTTCACCCCTTACACATACAAAAGCAACTGTCCATGGATAGCACCTGGCTGTCCCCTAATCCAACGTGACTCCGATAGTGTCAGATCCCACAGGTTGTAGGCTCAGTAGCACAGGATCGCCTCCTCCTTTCAGATGCCAGCTGCAAGTCACAGGTTGTCACTTATCCTTATGACCAGCTATATATTAGGGTTCCTGCCATGAGCTCTGAGTTTAATGACTTTGTAGGATGCTCTCAAAGAACGCAGGACAACACCTGACCTACGATTACTGAAATATTAGTAAAGGAGTCAGATCAACCAAAGGGGGGAAGAGGCACATGGGGCAATGTGTGCAGGAGTGGTGTGGAACTTTGATGCCNTTCCAGGTGTGCCAACCTCCAAACACCTCCATGTGATCAGCAACTCAGTGCTGTGTACCCAGGCCTTTTAGGATTTTTATGGTAGCCTTATAANATCAACAAGACTGCTTAAATGACTATCTCCCTTCCAGGGAGGTCAAGAGTGATACTTCACACTCTTTGTTGCCTTGGTCTGGTCAATCATTGACTTGCCCTGCCCTGAAGCTAGTCAGAGGGTCACCAGGAGCCATCTCATTAAAGTAATAGGTGTTCCAGTCACTTGGGGAAGGCAGAGAAGTCTTAGAAGCTTTGGGACCAGGGCCAAAGACCAAAAGTTAGGGACAGAAGGGTTTTAAAATTCTCTGTCAGCAACCAGGGCAGAGTCCAATACAACTCTGTTTCTTCTTATGCAACAGTACCATGGTTCCCAACTGACTGAGCANGGCACACCCACAGCATGGTTGCAACTTTGCCCCCAACACCTGGCAGTTCCAGATGTCTGTATTCAATCTTCTATTATCTTGAGAAAAGTGGAAGAGACACAGGGAACTGCAGAGGGTCACACCTTGGGGAGTGACAGGCACATTCGATACATTGACAAAAGTGATAGTTTCACGGGTGTATGCATGTCCAAAACTTAGCAAATTGTTCTATTAAAATACGAACACTCCGGTATGTGTCCCTTATGCCTGAATGAAACTTTAAGAACTTTCCCCACTGAATCCCAGTACTTGTTGATAGTAGTCTAGTAACTTTACATTTTAAAAGTTGAGTTTCCAGTGTTTACTTCTAAGTCGTGTGTTCCATTTCTTAGCATGTTTTCCCAGAAGTCAGTTTAATTTCGAGAGCAAAGCAATAATACCAAGGCCCCACAGTTTCTCAGGGAAACTGGATTCACTCCAGTTTTTAATGCAGCCTAAAAATATTTTCCCCCACCCCCCAACTTCTAAGTGGCAGAGTGGACACCCCATTGCTCCCCTGGCTCCTTGACCACCAGGTCCCCAGATCTCCATTAAGAAACCATTTTATATATACACAACAAATCCTGACCAGGGAAAATGCCACAAATTTCACGAAGAACACCCCTAAGCCATACATACACACAGGCTGCTCCAGTTGGATTCCCAGCACGCACATGGAGGTTTACAACCTTCTGTAACTCCAATTTCAGGGGCTCCAATACCCTCTTCTAGCCTCAGCATGTACCAGATGCATATGAGCTGCATATTCATACATGTAGGCAAAACTTACAAATATAAGCTAAAAATAAATAAATCTTTTAAAAAAGAGCACCCCTAAGCATGCAGGAGATCCCATCATACTTTGGTTTGAGTGGCCCCNCACACAAGCATGGACATACAAAGCACTCAGCCACATGGAATACTGATGGACAGAGGATGTCTCCAATCCTGCAAACAACACCCAGCCAATTCTACAGAGCCATTTTATGGTATTGGGGATGGAATCAGGGTGGTTTGTACATGCTAGGCAAGTGCTCTACCACTGAGTTACACTGCCTGCCTCCTTTTTATTTATTTTTTAAGACAAAATCTTGTTGTTTAGCTGAGGGTAGCCTTGAATTCATAATCATCTTGCCTCAGTCATTCAAGTGCTGAGATTAAAGACATGNACACCACGACTGGCTATTACTCCCTTTTTTATCAAAGCCACAGGAGAAGAGGGCCAGGCCATCACCAGAAAATGCTCTGGTGGAGTCTTAGGGGCCTGTGGGATCTGGAGCTGGCTGAACATGGANATTCTGGGAGGCAGTTATTTCAGAGAAGCCCAGAAAGATGTCCTCACCTCACCTCACAGAGCCCAGACAAGGCCACTCCTTAGCTTTATCTTCTCTAAAGGCCTTGGACTCCTCAGGAGAGAAGCTGTGGTCACCAGGTCATGAGAGTAGGAGCAGCAGCCCTTCTGCCCTGTGGGGTTTCTAGCCTCTGACAGCCACAGAGGTGAATGCATGGGGCAGGGAGTCTGATTGCATTCATCAAGGGCCCAGAGCTTGAGACACAAGAGCCCACTTCTCAAACCCCGTTTTCATATTTATTTGTTAGCATCTGCTGAGCCCCTGTAAATAAGTCTAACTGTTCCCTTGCTAAAAGTAAACTAAAGTTTAAAAACCACTAAATGTGTACGTTAATTTAGAAACCTTGCCTCTCCTGCTCTGGGCTCTGAGGTGAGGATTTAAAGGTCAGAGCATGCTTTTNGTGGTGCGTACCTTTAATCCCAGCACTTGGGAGGCAGAAACTGGCCTCGAACTCACAGAGCTCTGCATGCCTGGTCTACACAGTGAATTCAGGGACAGCCATGGTCACATAGAGAGACCCTGTCTCAAAGGAGAGAGAGAGAGAGAGAGAGAGAGTGTGTGTGTGTGTGTGTGTGTGTGTGTGTGTGTGGAGGGGGGTGGTAAAAAAGAAATGAAGACCACAGTGTAGAGGAAGGGAGGAGAACATTCTGGTTTGAGCAGGAAGTCACAGGAGACATAAGGTAAACTATGATTTGTGAGAAGTCAAAACTGCAGAAGATGATGAGAAGAGATGGGGGGAGGGGCAACCAGCCAAAATCTTCCCTGATGCCCAAATTCAAGTCTTTAGGACACAGAGACACTGAGTACAGGCCCAGTCACACTTCAAACTCTAGGGGTCCACAATAGAGGGGGTAGGAACAGAGCTAAGTCCCAGTTCAAACCCATACCAGCTCCAGGCCTCGGTGTTCCAGAAGGGCGGGATAGAGGTGGGGGTGGGGCCCGAGTCAGTGACTTACACTGTACGCATTGATAATCAGTTGGATAATATTTTTGGAGTCTCCATGCAGAATCTCCACAGTGGTGCCAGGTATCAGGGCTGTAAAATTCTTGAAAAAAACAAAACAAAACAAAACAAAGAAAAGTAAGACCATTTTGCCTTCTGGGCTGGCTAATTTTATGTCAACTAGACACAGGCTAGAGTCATCGGAGACAAGGGAACCCCAATTGAAAAAATGCCTCCATAAGACTGGATTGTAGNCAGCCTGTAGGGCATTTTCTTAATTAGTGATTGATGGGGGAGGGCTNAGGCNATTGTAGATGGGGCCATCCCTGTGCTGATGGTCCTGGGTTCTATAAGAAAGCAGGCTGAGCAAGCCATGNGAGCAAGCCAGTAAGCAGCACCCCTCCATGGNCTCTGCATCAGCTCCAGCCTCCAGGTTCCTGCCCTGTTTGAGTTCCTCTCCTGACTTCCTTCTGTANTAGACTACGGATGTGGAGGCATAACCCACATAAACCCTTTCCTCCACGACTTGCTTTCGGTCATGGNGTTTNATCACAGCGANAGTAACCCTAACTAAGACACCTTCCATCCTATCAGAGTCAACAGTGCACNATGGAAAAGAGTAAGGACCAGACTGTGCTCTGACATTCTTCCACACCATGTGCTGGAGAAGGTGNCAGGNGAGAGGCAAGAAAAAGTGATGTNAGTACACTCTGTGGAGGGGAGCNAAGGGCTGACAGTGACTGAGCCATTCACCCTGGCCCTCCTGATTCTTTCATCATCACTGCTGGTAATTCCCAGGCTCATTTTCAGATGACTCCGCCTGCTCTACAGAAGCACAGAGGGCCACTTCCCCAAGTGTCTGAGGGACACCCTATCTTCTCATTGGGTGCTAAGACACGAAGGGTGCCCTTCTAAGGACCTTTTGATACCCGTGTTTAGGTTCTGGGAAAACCTCCTTTGCCCTAGCCCAACTCCTAAGTGCTGCACTCACAANAGGACAGAGTCCCCATTGCTCTCAAGCTGTACAGGTCTCCCCATTCTGGGNAAGGAGACTGAATCCAAAGAGGATTTCTTCCNTTGTGAAATGAGGCCCAATACAGCTCCTGCAATCAATCCTTCTAAAAATGCAGTTTGCAGTGGATAACCTTTAACCCATGATCTTGCACCAAACAAAATGTATCTTTCCATTTCACTGTCTAAAATAGACTCTGGNTCAAAGAAGATCCAGAATTCAGNAAGACATGGTGGCATTTTCATGACTGATAAGGCAGGAGCCTTTGGGACACAATCAAACAAAAGTTCTTTGGGGAATAATTAAGGGATTCCTCATAATACTCCCCTCACAATACACAGGGCATCAGGGTGAGCTGGGTTTATACTTCGCTCACACGAGCTCTTGCACAGCCAAAGAGGTTTTGTGTGTGTGCACATGNGCACACATGCACACCCACACATGAGAGCACCATGTAGGGGCCAGAGATTAGATTAAGTGTTCTCCTCTATTACTCTCCAAGTAGAGCTCACTGTGATTGTCGGAATGGTGGCNCGAGTGACAACTCGGGAAAACACTTGTTGGCTTGAACAAGCCCATTGCTCTCTTCTCTCGGTCACTGACTGCTTTTTGGGAGAGCTACTGTCCCGGGCCACTCCTGGCCTCCCACCCTCTGCAGGGAGGCATACAGCTGGAATACTGAGTTTCCTTAGTACAGAATTTCATTTCATGTTTTTCTTCTTGACTGGAATAGGCCCCTGTGACCCATCCATTTTCTGAAAATGACAGTTCAGACTATTTTCTAGGTATTTCTCTGAATTAAATTAGATAACCTAGTTTAAACTCCTGGTGAAGACNTTCATGGCCATGTGAACAGTCTAGAGTCCCCTTCGTCTCATGATCTCCAAGCACAGCTAGAAAGGGCTGCAGTGTTCTCTTTTGACCCCGCCTACTCCCACTCTGATCTCCAACGGGCTTTAGGTCAGAATGAGTCCTGGTCAGGCCACCAGGCCCCTCCCGCCCTCAGGAGTACCTTGTAGAGCATGTAGTGGTTCTTCGTCACCGCAAAGATGAGGTTGATGTTGTTCTCTGCCAGCTTCTCCCCAAGCAAGGCAAGCGACGGATAGTCCTAAGGCCAGAGCAAAAGTCAAGACTACAACAGTTCCAACCAGCTNCGACACCCGCATGTGATCTGCAGGCATGCAGAACTTCTCCCTTGAAAGCATCTTTCCCTTGGGTGCCCACTGGGCCCAGTTATCAAGCTCCTTAGGAGGTTACAGGAAGTGATGCTCATAAAATGGCCCCTCTGGCACTCACCAGAGACTCCCAAAGTGTGGGTGTGAGGACTGGAGCATCTCTAGGTGTGATCTGTATCCTGGTTCATCCTTTCAGGAGGGATGGGGCCATTACAGCTTTAGGAAGATCAGCCCCCACCTCCTACCATCTGCCGCCGGCACCTATTAACTTGCCTCCCTTCCTATGGTTATTTCTTGCCTTATTTTCCTTTCCCTGTGCCCAACTGTCAGGCCACTAATGCATGTAGATCCTGCTCACGGCTCAGAACAGACAGAGGGGACCACTGCTCTCTGGAACTGGGCAGTGATGCTGGGAGGGTGGGGAGGGAAGTGGGGGGATCCAAGTGAGGAGAAAGGAAGGACAAGAGGCAGTTTAATGAGGTCCTTAAGGATTTTAAAAGCTACTGGTGGGTACAGGGGTCGCCAGTGGGTGACAGGCCCTTTCTCCAAACTCCCTCACTCCTGGATAACATGGAAAGCTTGGACGGTCACCTCCTGAAGCCNGAGAAAATGTGCTTGTCCCAGAAAGAAAATTGGGAAGAACTCCCCTCTAGCCAGATACCAAATGGATTTGAAGAAGAAGTTATATACTTCTTCAAGAGCCTGCATAATAAATGTGGCAAGATCTTGGTAATTGCTGGGGCTGGGTGTCCTCTAACTTCTAGCCTAGTTGAGACCTCTTCAGGAAAGCAGGCTCCACCTTGCCTTCAGATCACCTCTCCATGAGAACCACTTGGCTCCCAAGTCACCTCTTCCCCCAGTGAAATAGCTCCCATTAGGTACACAATGGTGCAAAGACAACCAGCTACAGAAATCCCTGATGAGCATGAGGGAACAAGAAGGTTCTAAAACCTAGTCAGAAAAGACAAAATAATGAATAAAACTGGATCCCCAGGATGGAGCAGAACATCAGCAAGCACGGAGGGCCAAGGAAGTTTTCAGGGAAAGTGTGGGCCACAGGANTACAAGGAGAGCTAAGGGGAACCCTCCCAGTCCTCACCATCTGGTTGGACGCCGTGTATTCATTGGCTTCGTTCAGGTGACACTGGCCATCGTGTGGTTGAACCAGGCCACCCAGTTTTCCATCCAGCGCGATGTGGGGCACGTCATCCGTTGTGAACACCAGCAAGTGCAGTGCATCTTTTCTCCAACCGATCTTCTCCTGAAAGACAGAAGNCAGAGGGTGCTATAGCCTTCCTGTNCCAAACTGCCTGGGGCATCAGNGGAGAAATCTCCACGCTCGGCCCACACAGGCCCATGGTGCCTAGACACCCATTCCAGCATCATCCTCTTCCCTCTGACTTCATCCGAAGGCTACATCTCTGGAAGATTCTCTGTCAGGCTCCAGAACAGGCTTGACCCCACCCCAATGCCTCCACCACATGCATTGGCTAAGGCTGTATAAGATGATGGTTAAACACTTCAGGCTCTGTTAGGATCAGAGTGAAACACCCAAATGGCCAAGAGATGGCTCTGCCTGATGAGGATCAGGTAAGAACCGCTATCTATCCTGGTAGGTGGTTACTCTCCAATCTTTCCTGAAATCACTTCAATGCCTAAAAAGCATCTGATGAGCTATTTCTCCCTTACTGTTTCACTACATGGGATTATCTAGCCTGCAGATGGGGGCTCAGCTAAACACAGTGCATGGATGGCAAGGGGAGGGCTCCATACTGCTCATATATGGCCACTATAGCCACAGCATAACACAAAAAGACTCAGGAATTATCATCAGNAACTGGAATACATGGTAACCCTTTCACTATTGGTGAAAGGGCATCCCAAAATGTATTGGTGACTATAGGAAGGATTTAAACTCTGCCAAGAGTTAGTTATGCTATANATTAGATACAGAACTCGTGGGGGTGGGATTCATAGACCTCAAAGGTGAAAAACAATTCTTTCAATGGTAGATGAGGGGCTGGGTACCACCCTCTCTCATTCATCATCATNTGAACAGCTATGATGCTGTCTTACTCGCTTCAAAAGCAGCATGGGCACAGAGAAACATATCATGAGGTCAAACAAAAAAAAAACAAGGAAGAGAAGAGGAAAAGAGATTCAACAGAGAGCCAGAGAAGANGGAAGGCCTGGAGATCTGCGGTGGACAAGAACGGTCACCTACTGAAGAGTCAGTTTCACATCCATGTAACTTCTGTCCAACAAGTGGCTACTCATCTCCTGTTGTGCGCCAGATCCTTCGGAAGGTCCCAGATCTACAGAAAGCTTATTCTGCCTCTTTAAGATACTCCATTTAAATGAAAACAGCAGCTTCAACTTACCATGAGGGTGTTAATGAAGGCAAANGCAAGGTTAATGGAACCTGNGGAGGGGAGGAGGAGGAAGACAAGAGGATGACTGTGATGATGATAAGAAGGACAAAAGGATGATGATGATGGGGAGAAGGAAGAGGACAAGAAGATGATGATAATGATGATGACGAGGAGGAGGAGGAGGAGGAAGACAAGAGGATGACCATGATGATGATGATAAGGAGGACAAGAGGATGAGGAGGAGGAGGAGGAAGACAAGAGGATGACTATGATGATGACGGGGAGGATGAGGAGGGTAAGAGGATGATGATCATCATGATGAGGAGAAGGGCAAGAGGATGATGATGATGAAGACAAGGAGGACCAGAGGATGACTGAGGAGGAGGAGGAGGAGGAAGAAGACAGGAGGATGACTGTGATATGGGGAGGAGGAAGAGGACAAGAGGGTGACTCATGAGGATGAGGATGGAGAGGATGAGGAGGGCTGAGGTGGAGAAAGGCCTTCCAAGTTCGGATGAAACTCAAGCTGCTCTGGAAGGATGAGGGAAAACCCTTCTAGGAAATGGAAAGAAGAAACAGGAAGGAGGCGGCAGAAAGGGAAACAGGCTTCTAGGCGTTGGCAGAGACAGGAAAGGAGCACAGTACAGAGACTCCTCCACGCNGGGGAGCTGGAGGCCCCTCATAGCTATACCAGGACAAGCTAACCGTGGGACAGGAGCTGGGATGAGGCTTTTCTCGGTGGGACAGGAAGAAGCCANAGAGAAGTTGCCAGGATTTTGCGAGGTTCTGATTCCTGCTCTGCTGTTTTTCACCTCCTAAATGTGTATGTAGACACTTAAAAAGAGTGAATGCCACACTACATAAATTATCCCTCAATAAGCCAGACTTTGAAAAGAACCACCAACTTTAAGAAATACTTATCTGTCAACTCAATCATTCTATTTCATGGGACTCTAGCCATGAAATTAGGCATAACCAGAAAGACACAGATATCCTAGTGTATGGGATTAGGGAGTAAACTGATAGTCCCTCCCTTCACACTAGAAATTACGTTCATAAAAAGTCTGAAATTATGTGCAAATAGTGATAGTGGAAACAAAGAAGCAGATATTTGTAGTGTAGTGATTTGTAGTGTAGTATATAAACCGTGTAAGAAACATAGAATTCTATTTTAAAAGAACAGGAGATATTGAAAAAAAAAATGTCATAATGTGTTTGGAGTTGGATTATGGGTAATCTTTTCTTCGTCTCATTATTTTTCAAACTATAAGCACTATGAATGCAAGACTGATCTTTGAATGCTGCTATTTGCTTGTTCTGGCTCCATTTTTCTCTGACAGCTTCGCTGTGGAGACAGACAGATGAGGGGGTTAGGTTAGCAAGGAGACAGACAACATGGAACTTGAATGCTTTAAGATGGGCATTTGACATCTGCTGCTTCTTCTAGTTACCTGTGTAACCCTAACCAATTTATTTGTCACCTCAAAAGCTTTTTTCCCTTGTCTATATAACAGGCAGAATACTTCCCTTTTATTGAACACATCCATGATTCCATTAGCCCTTGCTACAACCCCTGTGAAGTTGGCCAGACATTGGCATCCCATAGTTGAGCAAATGGATAAACTGACCAGTTCACTCTACCATCAAGGCAGACTGAGATGGCCTGTGTCTCACCCACAAAGTTAAATCACCCAATCATACAGGGAAAGGAAGCTAGGTGTACATAGTGAAGGAGATAACTCAGAAGAGAGCCCAATCCACTGCAGTCTTTAATCTATGACTGCTAGATCCAAAACTCAACGTTTGCTGGAAGGAAAGCACCTGCAGCAGGCACCGCTCCACAAATAACAATCCGTCTATTTCCTCTTATATGGGCTCCTGATCACTAAACGGTATCAACGGTCTTGGCCCAGAGATCAGTTCACAGGAATGGGTCAGAACACAGACAACTTACCCACCCCAGCTGTCAGCCTGCAGATTTCACATGGTGACTCCAGAGTATTTCTATTCGAAATAAATTGCCTGCTGTCTGGTTGCTCGTAGGGTTGTTTTGAAGACTTACATTTTATATGCCACGTTCAAGACAAGNAACAACACTAGGCAGGGGGATTCCTCATTTTAAAGGAAGTCACTTAACTATAATACAGAACATCCAACTGAGCCAAAGTCCAATATCTTTAGAAGAGACGAATTAAGTTCAAGTCTCTGCTTTGCTCCAACTGTGGAGCCCTGTGGGAGTCCCTCCTTTCTCTC
>LZPO01017314.1:354107-366923 GCA_001675575.1 Neotoma lepida
GTGGCAGTTTGGATCAGAAAAGTCCTGTATAACAGATGCACACCTACAATCCCAGCACTGGGAGGAAGGCAGGAGGACCGGAAGTTCACGGTTATCTTTGGTTACAAATTAAGTTTGAGGTCAGCCTGGACTACAGACCCTATTTGTTTGTTTTTGAGATGGTGTTGGGGTTGGCCTGGAACTCCCAGAAACTGCATGTCTCCACCTCCCAAGTGCTGGGATTAAAGGGATGTGCCAACACATCTGATCTTTAGAAGACTATTTGTATTCATACCGCAACAGTATGTCTCTGAAGAATGGCCCATGAACTCAGGATGTTTGAGAAGTGCTGGGAGCTGGCACGTTGTGAGTCAGAGGCAAACAGGTGGAACGGTTTAGAGATGGGGCTTGGATAGACTACTAAATCTGGAGCTGCCCATGAATGAGGGAGGCTGTGTGCATGGAAGTGAAGTCTGTGATGCCAAATTGCAATGTTCGGGTGACTTAATTCCTGTATTTACACTGACATTGTTAATTGATTGATTGCATTAGCCAGTCAACGTTCTCAGAGTGTTTCTCTACTGTGGGCACTAGTAGCTAAGGAATGTGCTTTATGGGGATTGGAGAGATGGCCTAGAAGTTAAAAACATGCCCTGCTCTTCTGGAAGACTGGAGTTTGGGTCTCAGCACCTACNTNTNNGGTAGCTCCCAACCTCCTGTGACTCTCAGAGCACCCAGACCCCTCTGTCACAGGATTCTTCCCAACATGAGTCTTTTAAAAATTATTGTTACAGTTATCCTCTGCCTCTCCCTCCTCCTCCAGAAAACTGTAGCTCACACATCAAATCAATGACTTACAACAGCCAGCCAGAAATCAACTAGGGAGGTTGAGGCAGCCAGCTGGAGCTCCTGACTGAGCTTTCTCTCCGTGGATGAGTTTCCAGCGTCCTCTTCCCACCACAGGCACTGATACACCAGGGGATAAACAATAGTAACCTCTGTGGGAAATGGCTTGCCCTCTAGCTGTTCTCAAGGACACAGTGTTTTTTAACATCATCATCTGTTTTCCTTTCTCCCTGTTTCAGAAGTTGGGGACCATCTTGACCCAGGACAGAGAAGTTTATATATGCACACACACACACACACACACACACACACACACACACACACACACATATATATACATACATATAGTTTTTGTTTTTTGTTTTGTTTTGTTTTTCGAGACAGTGTTTCACTGTATAGCCCAGGCTGTCTTGGAACTCTCTTTGTAGACCAGGCTAGCTTTGGACTCAGAGATCTACCTGCCTCTGCCTCCCAAGTGTGAAGGTCAGAGAAGAACTTGAGGGAGTCCGTTCTCTCTTTCCACCGCGTGGGTTCCAAGGATCAAACTCAGGTTGTCAGGTTTGGCAGCAAGAGTCTTTACCTGCCACAGCATCTCACCAGCCACAGGATAGGGAGTTGGGGAAAGTACTTTAAATAAACATTCTGAGTCTGGGACAAAGGAGGTTCTTTTGCTCCCAGAGTCTGCTTTCAACAATCTGAAATAGCACATGACAATTTTCCAACATATTACATATTACATAGTTACATGTTCAGCATAAGTCCACCCCAGCGGCAGAAGGATGGGACTCCACTGATTGGTCTGGGCTAATCCCTGGAGCTGGGAGTGGTATGAGTCCCACCCATAGCCTGGCTACTTGTCATGGAGTTGTGTTTGGGGGCTAGCAGCCAACGTGACCTACAACAGGTTAAAATGTTGTCGTGGGTGATCCAACAACCCTAAAGAAGGCAGTGTCAGTTGCTCGTGGCTGTCATGTCACATTTTCTGTTTAAAATGAGAGGAGAGGGAGAGCTGGAGAGATGGCTCACCAGTTAAGAACTTACTGCTCTTACAGAAGACCAGAGTTGAGTTCTCAGTATCTTAGACAGCTCATGGTCACCTTAACTCTAGCTCTAGAGGATATAATGCCCCTGGCCTCCACGCTATCTATACCTACCTACCTACCTACACACACACACACACACACACACACACACACACAGAGAGAGAGAGAGAGAGAGAGAGAGAGAGAGAGAGAGAGAGAGAGAGAGAGAGAGAGAACAGTTAAAAATAAAACAAATCCTTAAAAAATGAAATGAGACTTGTGCTAGGGACTAGGAACTAGCTTGGTTGCTAAGGGGCTTGTCTGGCATGCAGGAAGCCCTGGTACGATCCCTACCCACCGTATAACCCAGGCATGGTGGCATACCTGTAATCCCAGCGCTAGAGAGGTGGAAGCAGGAAGGTCAGAAATCTCAGGTCATCTTCTGCTATCTGGAGTTGGAAGCCAGCCTGGGATACGTGAGACCTATCTCAAACCAGAAACAGAATAAAATGAGGCCCACTGCTGTGCGTTCCACAAAGAGCTCCCCAAACAAGAAAGGACAACCGTGTACCAAAGATGTTTTATTGTATGGTTGTCTTTCACATTGAACAGTCAAAAATAATAATAATAATAATAACAAATAACAGTATCTTTTGAGAGGACCAGACATCAGACACAGAGGTATAATTAACATTTAAAAAGACTGCTGAGTGTATTTATCCTGTGTGTGTGTAGGGGGCGCACATCCATCGTGGAGCAGGCCGAGGCCCAGTGAAGCACCCATAGAGCCTACATCATAGAGTGGACACCTGGAAGCGTCGGCACAGCTCCAGACAGAAGGCCTGTGCTGGGACTTCACTATGCTTTTACAGCTTTCCCAGGATCTTTGTCTTGAGGAGGGCAGCACCTGAGACNTGTCCATTTACTTCCTGAGGAGGGACACCAAGGGAACAGGTACCACCTGCTCCCTTCTCCCTCACTCGCCCCTCCAGCACAGCTTCCTTCACCTCTCTCTACTACCTAGGTTCATGTTTTTCCTCCTTGCTTCTCCTACCAACTAACATCTGAAAGACTTGAAAGCCCCCAGNGAGGACAGAGCTAGTCCAAGCCTTCTCACTCTNATCGGAANGTTCNTGGATTCCCATAGTCCTCCTGAGAAAGCTGGGAGATGCTTCTGTCTCCTGCTTGTCTTCTTGGAGTGAGGCCCTGTCACAAGCCACTGGCTGTTCACGGGTGGCCAGAGTCCAGANCTAAGGAGTGGCACTGCCCAGGGATGGGTTATGAGGGTGCTCCCTCTAGACTGGAAATGCTGTTGACCCATCAGGAAAGAAAAGCCTGCACCAATCACCATCTTAGCATTTTGTCCTAACTGGAGAAAATCAACACAAGGCTCATAGTGTCTAACTCGCATTTAATTTCATAGGTGTCCTCAGCAAGCTGCATTCTCCACACAGGTCCACACTCAGAGGGGTTGAGAGATGAGGTGGAGAGAACCCTGGAGGTCAGGCCTTTGTCTCTGCCCACTTCCCTTGTCCACTAAACACTCAAGATCACAGCTTGTGTGGGCTGGGCTGGGGAGGGCTCCAAATTCTTATCATTCTAGACAGGAGGAGAGAGAGACAGAGATGAGGCTTAGAAAAAATTTCCAAACAGCAACAAGAGAACATTGAGATTTGTCAACTATTAACAACCTTGTCTTCTCCAGCTTTCTGTCTATTCTCCCTTATGTCTTTGAGGTGTTTGTTTGTTTGTTTTGAGGCAGGATCTATAGCCTAGCCTGAGGTGGTGGTTTGAATGAGAATGGCCCCTATAGACTCACATGTTTGAATACTTGGCCCCTGGTTGGTAGAACTGTTTGGGAAGGATTAAGAGATGTGGCCCTGATGGAGAAGAGGTGTCATTAGAGGTAGGCTTTGAGGTTTCAAAAGCCTCCTAAGGACATGACCTCTCATGCTCCAGTGCCATGCCTGTCTGCCTGCCTGCTGCCACACTCTCCACCATGGTGGCCGTGCACTCACCCCCTGAAACTGTAAGCCTCCAGTAAACTCTTTCTTCTACAAGTGCCCTTGGTCATGATGTCTTATCACGGCAATGGAAGTAACCACCTCTCCAGCCCTTCTTCAGCTTCCCCTTGCCTGGGCATTATATTCTTTTTTTTTTAATAATTTATTTAACTTTATGTGCATTGGTGTGAAGGTGTCAGATCTCCTGGAACTAGAGTTANAGACAATAACATGTAAGCTGCCATGTGGGTGCTCAGAATTGAACCCGGATCCTCTGGAAGAACAGTCANTGCTCTTAACNGCTGAGCCATCTCTCCAGCCCCCTGGGCATTATATTCTGCAAAGTCAGAGGCCGCACTCACCTAGTAGTCAGGGCGAGGCATGCTTCGCTGGTGTGCATAGGGATTTTGGGTCTGCCCAGGGGTCCCTGTCCTGACTTTAGGGAAGATGCTGTTGTCTGCTCCGAAGTTGCTGAAGCCAGAGTTGCTGAAGCCAGTTTGTTGCATTCGTATATTCTGAAAGTCATTCTCAATCAAATTCTGTTCTTCCACATGCTTCTTCTTCTTCTTTGAGCTATAATCAGTAAAATGAATTAGGACCTAGGGATGGTAACCAAGTTTCTTGAAGAAATTTTTTATACCCTGATCCCTGCATCCTTGGCTGTCCTGGAACTCACTACGTAGACTAGGCTGGCCTTGAATTCACAGAGACCTGCCTGCCTGTGCCTCCCAAGTGCAGGGATTAAAGGATGCCCAGGCCCACATTAGCATAAAGTGTGCTTTTCAATTGGTTATGAAACTAACAGAAGTGAGAGAGAAATCATGACTTATGGTGCCAGCAGAATAAATGTCTATAGAAACATCTCAGTGAGAGANAGGAGCTCAGCATACCAAGGTCTTAGAAAAGGAAAAAGGAGCTGAGCAGTGGTGGCGCACGCCTTTAATCCCAGCACTCTGGAGGCAGAGGCAGGCAGATCTCTGCGAGTTCGAGGCCAGCCTGGTCTATAGAGTGAGTTCCTGGACAGCCAGAACTGTTTCACAGAGAAACCCTGTTTCAAAAAACAACAAAACAAAAAGAACTGACTATCTGTCCATCCTCTACAGTTATATCAGGAAAAGGCCAGAATATGTTACCAGAATATAAGATCTGAGCTAAATGTTAGGGGAGCAAAGTAGCTGCCTTTCATAATGTGGATCCCACTGGGCACATGTGGGTAGAAAGAGGGTTGCAGTATCCTTTTCCTGGCTACTGGAAGAGCTGCAGCATTGCTAAATACTGCTGAATGACTAAAGAGACTTTACTTTCTCTCCCTTAAGAGACTGAAGGCACCAAGCTGAGAAAGAGCCACAAAGAGATGACCTCACTACTTTAAAACCCAGGGTTTCTGCAGAGGTTGCTTTGGGACCTGTTGATGTGGCTTTTGTACCCTTCAGCAGAGTTCTAGCCAAGGAGGTAGTTTGGGGGAGATTATATTTGACAACATCCATGGAATTAAATATATGTTTGTTTGTTTTGAGACTGTCTCATAGAGCCCAGGCTGGCCTGAAACTCTTTATGTAACCAAGGATGACCTGGAACTTCTGAGCCTCCTGCCTCTATCACCTGATCTGGGATGATGAGGAGGCACCACCACACCTAGTTTATGTTGTGCTAGAGATCAAATCCTGGTCTTCATGCAGGCTATGCAAGCACTCTACCAACTGAGCCCCAGACCCAGCCCTGGATTGTGTTTTTTGTGAGGTAGGATCTCATGTAATCAAGGGTGGCCTCAAACTTGCTCTGTAGTTGAGGATGGCCCCAAACTCTTAATCCTCCTGACTCTACTTTCCAAGTACTAAGTATAGGTGTGTACAGCTATGCATAACTTGAGTTAAATGGTGCTGATGGAAAGTTGGTTTTCTGTTGTTTGAGACAGGGTCTCTCTACATAGCCCTAACTGTCCTGGTACTCACTCCAGGCTGGTCTCAAACTGACAGAGATCTGCCTGCCTCTGCCTCCCAAGTGCTGGGATTAAAGATGTATACCACCATACCTGGCCTAGTGAAGAGTTATGAATGCCATAGAAAACTGATTGTTGGGTCTGATTAGTATGAAGCAAAAATAAAATTGAACAAAAATTAANTCATAAAGGATATAGAACCATGTATATAATACTACTTAAAAAGGTAAAANTGAGTAAGAGCTAGAGTGATNTTCAGTGGTTAAGAACACATCCTGCTCTTGGAGAGGAACTGAGTTCAGGTCCCAGCACCCAGGTTGAGTGGTTCACAACTGTCTATAACTCCAGCTCTAGGGGATCTGATACTCTCTTCTGGATTCCTTGGACACCTGTACTCACATGCACTTACACATAAATAAATGTATGCACAAAATACAAACTTGTACATACTTGCATAAAAATAATAAGCATAAATCCTTTAAAAAGAAAGAAAATAAATACAGAAAAAATTCAGTTGTGGGAGAGAGGCCTCCCTTGTTTCCTCTTTCTCACCCATGAGAGTGTTTTGGAAAGNGGCGTATCTAGCGGCATCTATGTACCCCCATACCTCGCTGAGACGATCAGTGCAATCAGCAAGATGAGAATGAGGGCTCCAGCAATGGTGCCCACGATGGTGAGGATGAGCTGAAATTCTGCAAGGGAAAAGACAAGAGCAGGGTCCTGGTTAGTTTTAACTGTCAACTTGGCACAACCTAGCCTGGGAAGAGAGTCTTCATGAGGCGTTATCTGAATTGGGTTAGCCTATGTGCTATGTCTGGGGTAGGGGTTGTCTTGACTGTTAATTGATACAGGAAGACCCAGTCCATTGTGGGAAGCACCATTCCCTAGGCAGCGGGTCCCAAACAGCAAGAGAAGAAAGCTAGCAGGGAGCAAGAGAGCAGCAAGCAAGGATCCACGCGTCCATTGTTCATTCTCTTTTTGCTCTTGATTGTTTATGCAATGCTTCGAGTTCCTGCCTTGATTTCCCCAAAATAATAGACTGTAACCTGGAATTATAAACCAAACAAAGCTTTTCTCTCTTGTACTGCTTTTGGCCAGCATATTTGTCTCAGCAACAGAAATGAAGCTGGAACAAATAGCCCCCAGCAATCGGGTCCTGCTGTCTCCTGCGCAGTGTGAGCTCCATCAGGTTCCTGTCTCCCAGCCCTGCAGAGGCACACAGGGCAGGTGCTTGTCTCTGTTGCCACCCTCTCCTTGTCCTCATGCCCCGGCCATTCCCTCACCATTAGGCTGTCTGCAGCACGCAATCATTACATGCAGCCTTTCCGGCTCTAAAATCACAGATACAAAAGAGGCTGATGGCGGCAAGGTCTTCCTGGGCTATGTGGGGTGGAAGTCCTCACTGAGGTCTACTCTCCATCTCTCCTACCATTGCCTGCCCTCCATAGCTCTCCCTTTTCATAAGCCAGCGGATCTGGATGGGGATTGAACATGCCACCGGCAGAGGAGGCAGGTAATGGCTTACGAGGGAGGAGTCTGTTAACGCCTCCACTCTTCTACCTCAGACCAGTGCTATAGACCTTTTGTTATACAGCCCAGGATGGGCTTAAACTCACAGCGGTCCTCCTGCCTCGGCATCCCTAGTACTGAGATTACAGACATTCAACACTATGCCTGGCTGCTATGGGCTCTTGGAATGTGACCATAAGAATAGCCTGTGAACATAACACACACACCAGTTCCAAACACTTAACCTGAAAAACATTGGAAAACTCATTAATGGCAGGCAGTGGTGGCACACACCTTTAATCCCGCCACTCTGGAGGCAGAGGCAGGTGAATCTCTGAGTTTGTGGCAAGCCTGGTGTACAGAGTGAGTTCCAGGACAGCCAGGGCTACATAGAGAAACCTCGTCTCAAAACACACACACACACACACACACACACACACACACACACACACACACACACACACACACACACACACACGGAAAACTCACTAATATTCCCCCTCTTTTAAATTGAATGTGATTGTGTGTGTGTATATGTGCACAAGAAGGCCAGTAGGTCCCCTGGAGCCACAGTTACAGGCAGTTGTGTGCCACTCAGCATGAGTGCTGGGAACTGAACTCAAGTCCTTTTCGAGAGCAGCAAGTGCTCCTAACTACTGAGCCACCTCTCCAGCCCCTAATTAATACCCTGAAACTGATTGCATATTTAAATATTCTGAATTAAGTGGAATATGTTAGTTAAATAAAGTCCACCTCATTTACTTTCAAAATTTTGTTGGAAGCATTCACAATTTACAATGATGTGTGTTGATCACATTCTATTTGTACTAGACAATGCCACTCTAGACTTCTGTCTCTGATACATCACCGTCACAAATATCACCTCTGACCTGGGCTCACAGACCATGAAGTCGGGAAGGACCTGACAGGTTATCTATGTACCCAACTTCTCATTTCTAGATGTGGAAAGGGAAGACCCAGGAGGGAGAAATGGCTTAGCAGGTCCGTTCTTACAACTGATAGAGACTCGACACTCCTCACATTGTTCTCACGACACTCCTCACATTGTTCTCACGGCTGCCGAGAAGCAGATGGTCATAGTTACCGCCTCTTGGGTTGTTGGGCTTCAGGGCGTTATGATAATTTAAAGGTAATTTACAATTTAAGGTTAATATTGTCCCAGACTGGTGGGGATGAGGAAGAGAATGATGCAGTGTTTTGCAACAGCCAATCCAAACTAGTAAACAGTAAGACTTGATAAGACCTGACCCAGCATGGTGGCAGCGCACGCCTTTAACTCTGCACTTGGGAGGCAGAGGCAGGCCAATGTCTGTGAGATCGAGGCCAGCCTCGGTCTACACAGCCAGTTCCAGGCCAGCCAGGATTACACAGTAAAACCTTGTCTCCAACATAAATAAATCAACAAATGAATAATAAGATTCGATAAGACCAGCCTGAGCATTTAAATGCCTGCTTTCTAAGTTGTGCCCCAATACCCACCATTTTGGGAAGCGCCATCTATAATATAGACATTGAGTATAATGACCGAGGATGCCCTTCTCTGGTCTGGAGTGGGTTCAGAGGCACCAGCTCAGCCCTGGGTCTGAGTTCTGTTATTTCTAACAGCAGAACTCTTGCTGCCCATCACCTAAGTGTGGATGTGGGATGCAGGGACGCTGTTGCTGCCCATCATCTAAGTGTGGATGTGGGATGCAGGGGNCCTGTTGCTGCCCATCANCTAAGTGTGGATGTGGGATGCAGGGGNCCTGTTGCTGCCCATCANCTAAGTGTGGATGTGGGATGCAGGGGNCCTGTTGCTGCCCATCACCTAAGTGTGGATGTGGGATGCAGGGGCCCTGTTGCTGCCCATCATCTAAGTGTGGATGTGGGATGCAGGGGCCCTGTTGCTGCCCATCACCTAAGTGTGAATGTAGGATGTGGGGCCCAGGGGACAAGCTCCAAGCCGAGTTTCTCTCTCAGGGAATGAAGGAAGACTTTGGTGGAGTGGGCAGGACTCTGGATGTGGTTCACATGTGTTTCTTGGATGTTTAGTAACTTAGGGTGTCTGTACTTACGGTCTTCGCAATCCATCCCGTTGTAGCCAAATGGACACCTGGAACACAGTCACAAGAGGAAGTCACATTAAAGACCCTTGTGGGGAGTGTGCTGGAATTCCCACCCCAATTTCCATTTCTCCCTTCCCATCTGCCTCTCATTCTGTCTTCTCTTGCTCTTTCTATTGTCTTCTTTATGCTACCATTTTCCCAAGAGAATATTCTGTGTAGTTCTGGTATGGTGAAGTGTACTCAATCCATTGTGGCTTCATTTGCTGCAGACTAAACACAGCCTACCTACTGTGGTTCCTAGAGATACAGGATGCTCCAAAATTCTCGGATGACGATGACACAGTGATGCGCTAAACCTGCCAACTCCATGCCAGCTTGCCAGCTTCCTGATACTAAACCTTCATAAGTGCTGCAAGCTCCAGCCTAGCTCTGCTGTGATAAGATATAGATGGAGTGATTTCTTACTCTTCGCACGTCCCATCAGTAGCCTTCTGGTAGCCTGGCATGCACACACACTCTGGTGCACTGTTTTCCTTCGTTAAGCATTGCTTCCTGTCCTCTGCTTTGCAGGATGAAGGACATTCTTGAGCTTTAAAATAAAGTGATTTCAAGGTCATTATCAGAAAGGATATCTTTAAAAAAAAGTGTGTGTGTGTGTGTGTGTGTGTGTGTGTGTGTGTGTGTGTGTGTGTGATGGAGGACATATTCCACAGCACGTGTGTGAAGTCACAGGACAAGTTGATGGGCACAGTCAGTTCTCCCCCTCCCCCTTTACTTGGGTTTGGGGAATAAACTCAGCCTTGCTCAGCAAGAGCCTTTGCTGGTTGAGCCATCTCACCAGCCCAGAGATGATCTCTTCAACCCCAAGATGATGTGTGACAGCGTACAGTTTTGTATATTGGTTTCTCTAAGTAAAATAAAGATGTGCCTCTTGTGAAGCTGCCNGTGGGAACTCAAGCAGTCATGTTTCTATTTTGAAAATACAAGAAGCCAGGTGGTGGTGGCACACGCCTTTAATCCCAGCACTGGGGGGGGGGAGCAGGGACCGACAGATCTCTGTGAGTTTGAGGCCAGCCTACGTCTACAGAGTGAGTTCTAGGACAGCCAAGGCTACACAGAGAAACCATGTTTTGAAACACCGCCCCCTCCCNGGGGAAAAATAAAGAAAGGAAATACCAGAGGAGGGAAAGTGAGAGTGGTGAGGGATGTTTGGGAGCAGTTGGGACACTTACGAAGACAAAAAGGAATCAGTGGGATCGGCCTTGTCAGTCCAGGTTTGCATTTGCAATTTAAACCATCCTGGCAGTTGTCGTCATTCTGCTCACAGCCGTAAATGTCACACCTATTTAGTTCTGTGGGAGGCATGAATAGTTGAAAAACACATTGAACAAGCCCGCATAGTTCGTGACAGCATTTCACCCCCTCACTCACTCACTCTACTCTCTATTCAGTATCATTTGATTTTTTGATGGGTCCAACTTTCCTCCGCCTATGAAATGGTGCTAGTAATCCTTGTTCACATGATTGAGTGAGCTAACATAAGGGACAGTGCCCGCACCAGGAGCCTCGATAAGCCTTCATCCTTTTGTTCCTCTGTAGATACAGTGACATTTAGATGTTAGGCTAAGGACATTAAGGGTTTTTGTTTGTTTGTTTGATAGAGTTTCTCTGTGTAGCTCCGGCTGTCCTGGAACTCGATCTGTAGACCAGGCTGGCCTTGAACTTGGAGATCTGCCTCCCTCCGCCTCTCAAGTGCTAGGATTAAAGGCATGTGCCACTATGTCCAGCTTTTGACACTAAGTTTAAAAAATTTTTAATTTTAGTGTGTGTGTGAGTGTCTGTATGTGTGTGTGTGAGTGAGAGTCATGCCACGTGTGCAGGTTCCCACCGAGGTCAGATGAGGGTATCAGGAGCTGGAGTTAAAGGTATTTGTTAGGCCCCTGACAAGGTTGCTGGGATACAAGCTCCAGTTCGGTTTTCATGATTAAACAGCAAGCGTTACTAACCACTGACCATCTCTCCAGTCCCTAATTTATTCTCTAAGCCAGAGCATCCTCTGGAAGACTCTCAGCAGGAGCATGCCCTGGGAGAACAACCTTCTGAGAATGCTCGTCTAAATGTGGATGGCAAGTGCTTGGCGGGGGTTGGGGGTTGGGGGTTGGGTGATGAGTCTGAGAGTGGAGCGGACAGAGGATAGAAGGAGCTAGAGAAGGGGTGTTGCTCCTCTCTAACAAAGAGCCTGAGCTGTAACTAACCCCTGTAGCCTGAAAAGACCTCTGTCCTAGTTAGGGTTACAATTACTGTGCTGAAATACCACGGCCAAAGAGCAAGGTGAGAGGAAAGGCGGCTTCTGATTCCACCTCACAGTTCATCATCAAAGGAAGTCAGGACAGGAACTCAAGCAGGGCAGGAACCTGGAGGCAGGAGCTGATGCAGAGGTCATGGAGGGATGCTGCTTACTGGCTTGCTCTGCATAGTTTGCTCAGCCTGCTTTCTTATAGAACCCAGGACCACCAGCCCAGGGGTGGCAGCACTCGCCATGGGCTGGGCCCTTCCCCATCAATCACTGATTAAGGAAATGCCCTACAGCCTTGCCTGCAGCCCAGTCTAACGGACGCATTTTCTCAACTGAGGCTCCCTCCTCTCTGATGACTCTAGCTTGTGTCAAGTTGACATAAAATTAGCCAGTATAACCTCCAATCCAAAAATCTAGAGAAAAAGAAGGCCCAGAAGAGAATATATTTTTGTGACCAGACCTGAAGAGCAGGAAAACTGAGACATTGGTTTCCATCTGGGGCAGTTTGCTCTGCGGCAATCTCTAGACAGCCTGTGGTTCTCAGTTAATCTATTTAAGTGTACATGACTGGTTTCAGGATGGAGGGAGATGTTCACAGAGTGGTTCAAAAAGCACTTCTCAGAGCTGGCACCAACTAGTTTCAGTTGTACCGGGGTTTCTGGGCACTCAGGAGTGTAAAAACGAGGAAAGTGCAGTTGGGGGGATCCCCAAGATTATCCTGAGAAATGCAGAAGTTGTTCCTAGCTGGTGATCACCTGTGCTCAGTGTCCATGCTGATGGTGACTCTCAACTCTTCATGTGTGTGCTAAGTCCTGCCTGGCCCCAAACAGTACAAGACCCAGGGCACAGAGGCTATGGCAATATGAGCTGCTATCCTAGACAAAATTCTGAGCCCAAGAAGAAACAGATCGGTGGATAGCTGTGGTAGGCCTCTCAGGAGAGCTTTGTCACGAAGCATTTATGCTCCAGGTCCTAACATGTTGTCAAGAATCTTTGTAAAGCCCCAACAAAGAGAAAGGTATTGGGAAACTCTAAGCGAACATATTTATTTATGTTTTGAAAAACAGAAATTGGTTTGGGGAAATGGCTCAGTCAACAAAGAGCTTGCTGTGCAAGCAGGAGGACCTGAGTTCAATCCTGAGGATCTACATAAAAA
>LZPO01017314.1:400565-415861 GCA_001675575.1 Neotoma lepida
ATTTCATCCAGACATTTGCCTAGTCTCCAACTGGGCTTTCTCAAGAATCAGAGGGACTTCTGCCTCCCTTATGGAGTTCGGCCTCATTTGTCAGCTATGCTGTCAGCCTTCCTCCTGACCTCCGAAACTCTCGTGCTCTTCTGACACATATTTTCAGAAATGCCACATGCCCTGGCAAGTGTAATCACAGGATATTTAGACCCTGGGTCTTCTTAAAATCCCTCACAGCTATATAACCTTGGGAAACCACCCTCCTCTCTGATGTTCAGTTTCCTTATGGGTAAAAAGGGGTGGGGGCTCAGTGATATGTCATTTCCAGCTTTAGCCTCCGTGAGTCAACTGATTCCTATCATGTTTTATTACCTTTGGATTGCCACATCTCTTTATTCACACAAGCAACAGGAAGTTGCACACAGGGGCAGGAAGGCCTGGACCCTGAACCTTGCTGTGAGGCATACAACACATTATTCTATTAATAGACATAAAACACGGAGATACCAACTTGTAGACATANTCACAGGTCATCTAACAATAATTTGTTACTGTTGTTGTTTTGTCTTATTCTTTGGAGACATCTCAATATGGAGCCTGGGCTGAATTTGAACACACGATCTTCCTGCCTCGGTTTCTCAAGGGCTAGGACTACAGGCATGCAGCACCATACCAGGCTTGAGAATATATTAGCAAGCAGAAGCCAGCCATGTGTGTTCATCCAGGGGCATGTCATACGCCACTTCCCATTGCTCTTCCGAATAAAGGGGTGAGACGTGTGGTAGAGAATGGGAGGGATGGACCTGTTCTTATGCTGCTGTCATTGAACGCTGTGTCCAAGGAGCTGTCAGGTTAACCTTCAGTTATGGACAAACCTTTATTGTATCAATAATTATTGAGGCAGCATTTTTTTTTTTGTACTGGGAGTTGAACCTAGGCAAGTACTCTATCTGAGCTACATTGCAAGTATATTCCTCTCTTTATAATGTGACTTGCTACTTGTTTCATAGCTTAGAAGGTTGTGAGGAATGTGATTTAAAAAAAGACTGGCAGTTTGTAGAATCGTAATTCCATTGGTAGAGAATAAGATCACTACCACAGTTTAAAGTCAAATTTGAAGCAAGCTTTAATTAAACACTGGCCAGGTTGATGGACTCTCTGGCCAGGCCCATCTTTGGGTTCCCAGAGAATGGCCCCGAGTCATGGTTTGTAGGGCTTGAAAAGGAAAAATCCATAATTCACTGCATTTCCCACAAGGTCCAATCAGGGGCAAGCGCACATCCTGATGTACTTCCTGCCCACATGCATCCCACCCACGTGTGATCAAGCACATCGGGTGCAAATGGGTCAAACAAACTTGTTTAGGGGAGTAAAAACTCGTGGCTTGTTGTCTCCCATAAACCAATAGCCTCCAGCATTTCAGGGACTATCTGTCCTTGGGCAAGGGGCTTGCAGATTAGAGCCATTTTTGTTTCATGAATCTCTAAGGCACAGTAATTAAAACTTAAAACATAACTTTGACTTGCACAGAAGCCAAGACCCATTGCTTCTGTTTCATCCACNGTGTGAATCCCACAATGTCTTCATTTAGCAAATACTTATATAGCATCTATATAGGTAAAATATGTTTCTTTTTATTACATTTATTTGTTTATTTTGTGTGTGGAGAGGTACACATGCCATGACTCAGAAGACACTTTGTAGGAGTTGGTTCTCTTTTTCCATCATGTAAAACCAGGGAGGGATAGAAACAATTCATAAAATGCAGCCACTTCTATAACCAAACAATCAGAAGGGAAATTATCTCCTTACAACAAGATAGCATTGAAACTGAGCACAAATTTTGCTTTATGAAAAAAACTCCTCACCAATTTTATGTATTTGCCCTCTGCCTCACGATAACTTCTGCTGACCCAGCTCCCTTGCTCAGGCAGGATTGCAACTGCAGCGCTAGATGGCTTCTCTGACACTATGGGAGAGGTAGGTGAGAGCTGNTCACGAGGTGTGCGGGAGGGGTGTGTGTGGGGTGGTGCTGGTGCTGGTGGTGATGATGTGTTACAAGGGTTACAAAGACCACAGGAGGTCCTGAGGGATTTAGAAAGGAAAAGATATGAGCCAACCAATCACAGTGTGAGGAACAAGACACTCCACACTGAGAATGAGCATACGAGAGATAGGAAGGACAGTGTTTCCTGATTAACCTTCTTATCACTAGGCTAAATATAGACCGAGTCCTGTGTGGATTATGAAATAGTGGTGTATCATCCAGGATAACTCCTACTTTACTGAGGATGGTCATTGTATCAGAGTAACAACATGTGGGGTTTGCACAGCTGTGACACAAATAGAAGTGAACAGCAGAAGGATCGGCATCCTAGATCTTCCTATTCTAAGAGACAGCTACTTTGAGCACATCTACCATGAAGCCTAATACACATTTTTTTCAGCATTTGCTTCATCTCAGATTCAGAGTATTGGCAAATGCATTGTGTCCTTTAGATTCACTTTAATTATTTTTTTCATTTTTTTTTTCTGAGACATTGTTTCTCTATGTAGACCAGGCTGGCTCAAACTCACAAAGTTCCTCCTGCCCCTGCAGGACATCTTAATCCTTCAATTTACCTCTGAACTAGGTAGTATCAATTCTTCTATGATACACTGGGTGTGAGGGCTAAAGTTACATTTTAAGTTTAAATTACTGAGCTTAAAAGAGCTATAAAACACAAATGCCTCTAACCTTTAAGCCCCGACTTTTGCCNAAGGGCAGATAAACCTGTAAACCCCACTTTTGCCCAAGGACAGATAACTTCCTGGAATGCTGGGGCCTGTTGTTCATATAAGATAACAAGCCATGTGTTTTCACTTCTGTAAACAAGCTTGGTTGCCCCAACCTCACAGGACGTGCTTGATCACACATAGACAAGAAGTTCATAGGCAGAAAGTATGTCAGGATGTATTCTTGCCCCCATTACAGGAAGGTGGGAAGTACGTAGCCTGGTGGGTTTTGCCTTTGTAAGCTCTGGACTAATGTAATTTATGGCCATACCTGGGAATCCCAGCTATGGACCTGGTCAGTGTCCATTGTCCTGGCCAGTATTTAATAAAGCTTGCTTCAAATTTGGCCCAAAAATTGTAGTAGTGGTTTTTAGGGATTAACACAGGAAAGCCCAAGGTTAGATTAGCTAAGATATTCATTAAGAGGCTGTGGGAGGCCACAGAGGTTTCCTAGTGAGATCTGAGCTTGCTTTACCCAGTAGGGCTGCATAAGGGGATGGACTGACCATGTATGTGGTTACCAGGTNTTTGGAAGGGTCTGCACTTGGATGTGCAGTTTGCTTTGATCTAGGAAGAGCAGGTCTTTTGCCATGCCTCTTGGCATACCTTTAAAAAGCCCTTTGGAAAAGACAGAAGGGACCGGTGGNTAAGGATCCAGGCCCTCCCAAGCTAGCCTGTGTTTCTAGCTGTCTCTCTCCCCTTCATATTTCTATCTAAATATTTCTCACTTCTCCCTCCTCAAGAGTATCCTGGGGTAAAGTGGGAACAGGTCTCCCACAGATGGAGCCATGAACAGGGACCAGGGACTTGGAGAAAGGGAGAAGAGGGCCCCATGGGAAGTTTGAGCATGTCCAGGTATGTTGAAAAATTAGGCAGGGGTATTCTACTTTTGGGAGTGAAAGTTAGGCGGTGGGATGTTGAAGTTGAAAAGTGAGTCTGCAGCATCTCTCTCTCTCTCTCGGTTTCTTTTTTCTCTCTCTCTTAACTTCTATATAAAAATTAAAGAGAAAACTTAGAGTAAGGGAGAATATAGAAATATTGGGTAAGAAGAGATTTAGAATAAGAGTAGAAATTCCTTAGTGTTAAAATGAGGCATGAAAATGTAAGCAAATCTTCAAAAATTCACTTGTAGAAAGATTGAAAAGTAGAGGGGTTAAGGTGGAACTACAAGTACAGATGTTCTTGGAGTTCATAGAGGAACTGTGTCCTTGGTTTTCTGACTATGAGACTCTAAATGCAGACTCCTGGGGGAGAGTCGGGGTCAAAATGCAAAAATATTATGAGGAACGTGGGCCAGAAAAGATTCTCATGGAAGCTTTTGGCCTCTGGGCATGGATTAGGGACAGTTTAGATCTAAGCCCTGAGAAGCAGAGGGGAATTTTCCCTGAGGCAGACGCGGGAAAAACAGAACTGTTGCTCTGTCAGCAGTGCCTGAGAACACTTTTTTTTTTTTTTTGTTTTTGTTTTTCGAGACAGGGTTTCTCTGTGTAGCTTTGGCGCCTTTCCTGGAACTCACTTGGTNGCTCCCAGGCTGGCCTCGAACTCACAGAGATCCACCTGGGTGGGATTAAAGGCGTGCGCCACCACTGCCCNGCCTGAGAACACTTTTACAACACCATTCAAACAGGGTCTGTTTCCTCTTGGCCATGAAGCCGAGTTTAAGGAGGAACTGAAGGGCTTGAAAAGCTTAGTAATTTCTCTTACTCAAAAACTGGAAGCTCTTCAGGTCTCTCCCTTTCAGAAGGGTAATCTTCTTCCCTCTTTAGGGGCAGAATTAGACCTGGGGCAGGGCATCTATCAGAATGGAAAAGTTGCCCGTAATTGCCCTAGCACAAAAATCCCCTGAAGCAATGCAAACCGTCATTGTTAGTGCTGCACCTCCTCTTCAAGCCAGCATTCAGGAGGCAGCTAGCAGGGGAGAGNAAGTACAAGGCTTCCAAACGTTCCCTGTCATAGAACAGCAGGATGGCCAGGGTAATATCATGTGAGTGCATGTTCCAATTCCTTTTAAACAACTTAAGGAGTTAAAAAATAATCAATATGGCCCGACCGCTCCTTTCACAACAGCGTTGTTAGGAAGTCTTTCATTAGATGCTCTGCCCCTGGGAGACTGGAAGCAGCTTGTCTGTCAGGTGGAGACTATCTGCTGTGGAGTTTGTGGAGCAATGTCAGACCACAGCTGAAATAAATTGGGTCCAGCAGATTCCCATCACTTTTGATATGCTTGCTGGAGAAGGATCTTATCAGGAGACAGGTCAACAGTTAAATTTTGATGTGACAGTGTGTAAAAGTAACACGAATCTCTAGAACGTCTTATTAATTAAAAAACCCAGAGCCAGTTATTGGGGTAAATTCTGAAAGATCAGAGAGACAGAATAAGCCACAGCCAACCTCACCTCGACAACTCCTCAGCTGATCTTGTTTCCTCAGACTGCAGGCTTCTGAGGCCTCACCTGAATTGATCTCAGCTGAACCTAAAAGCTTAAAAGGCCTCTAGTTTCTGGTTCTCACGACTTATATACCTTTCTGCTTCTTTTTTTTTTTTTTTTAAGATTTATTTATTATGTACACAGTGTTCTCCCTGCATGTATGCCTGAATGCCAGAAGAGGGGACCAGATCTCATTACAGATGGTTGTGAGCCACCATGTGGTTGCTGGGAATTGAACTTAGGACCTCTGGAAGAACAGTCAGTGCTCTTAACCTCTGAGCCATCTCTCCAGCCCCCATACCTTTCTGCTTCTTGTCATTACTTCCTGGGATTAAAGGCATGTGTCTTTCCCAAGCAAGATATAGATCTCAAGTCCTGGAATTAAAAGTGTGTACCACCATGCCTAGCTCTGTTTCCAGTGTGGCCTTGAACTCATAGAGATCTGGATGGATCTCTGCCTCCAGAATGCTAGGATTAAAGGCATGTGCTACCACTACCCAACCTCTGTGTTTAATATAGTGGCTGTTCTGTTCTCTGACCCCCAGATAAGTTTATTGGGGTGCATGATATTTTGGGGGATACACTATATCACTACAGCAGTGTATGCTCAGGTTAAGGCAGCTGCCAAAAGAGCCTGGAATAAGCTTCCATCATCTGGAAGACAGACTGAGGATGTGTCAAAGATAAGGCAAGGGCCTGATGAATGGTTTCAGAATTTCATTTCCAGGCTAATGCAAACAGCAGGCAGGTTAATTGGAGATTCAGAAGCTGGACTTCTGCTTGTTAAACAGTTCACTTATGAGAATGCCAATGTAGCATGCCAGGTTGCAATATGCCCTTTTAGAAAGAAAGGTAATATCCCTGACTATATCTGACTTTGTTCAGATATAGGGCCATCATACAATCAAGGGATAGTCATGGCTGCAGCATTACAAGGAAAAACATTCAAGAATGTTCTGTACCAGCAAAGACATCCTAGCTCAAGACAAGGGAGAGCTGCCAGATCCCTGGGAGGTTGCTTTGGGTGTGGTCAGAAGGGACACCATATTAAGAAGTGTCCTGACAGGAGAAATAGCTTAATGACAAATACAGAACCTGGGTTATGCCTGAGATGCAAAAGAGGGAGACATTGGGCCAATAAACGTCTATCAAGGATGGATACCCAGGAGAATCAGGGAAACAGATGGAGGGGCCCACCCAGGCCCCAACAAAATAGATCTTTGGGTAACTCAGCAGTCAATCTTTCAGCAAAGAAATATTTTCATGACCTCTCTAGAGCAACCCCAGGTAGTGCTGGATTAGATCTCAGCTCTTCCATTTATGCAGTTTGACTCCTGAAATGGGGGTGCAGGCCCTCCCTACTGGTGTTTATGGACCTTTGCCAGAAGGCACTGTAGGGTTATTGTTGAAAAGTAGTACCACCATGCAGAGGATATTGTTGCTCCCGGAGTAATTGATGTTGATTATATGGAAGAAATTAAGGTGATGACTCATTCACCCAAGGGTATTTCTGTAATAAAGATTGGTCAGAGACTTGCACAGTTAATTTTACTTCCTCAGATGCAAACAAAAAAATCAAGTCACAAGAGCTAAAGGAGGAGAAGCTGGATTTGGTTGTCAGATGCCTATTGGCTACAACTCATAGGTCCACAACATCCAGAACTCACCTTGGTTATAAATGGAAAAAGTTTCTCAGGTCTTTTAGATACAGGTGTAGATTATTTATTATAACTACTACTCAATGGCCTTCTGTGTGGCCAAANTTGGAAACNATTACATAGCTGAAAGGAATTGGTCAAACTCAGTGTCCTGAGCAGAGCAGCAATGAACTCTCCTGGAAAGATGCGGAAGGTCATGAAGGAATTTTTCAGCCATACATTGTCCCTCACTTGCCCGTAAATTTGTGGGGTTGAGATATTATGAGCTGTATGTGAGTATATTTATATAGCCTCAGTACAATTGTCTTTAAGCAAGAAGTTCCTGGACGGGAGTTAATAGAAATGTCATCTTTAGCTAATAGGGGTGGATTAGAGTATTTTTAGGAAGGGTCATTGAGCAGTCTGAACTCCATGCAGATCCTATAATTTGGAAATCCGACCATCCTGTGTGGATAGTTCAATGGCCCTAACAGAAGAAAAAATACAAGCCGTCCAGTAGTTAGTACAGGAACAGTTAGATGATGGTGGTCATATAGAACCTTCTAATTCTCCTTGGAATTCTCCTATTTTCATGATCAAAAAGAAGTCAGGGAAATGAGATTATTANAGGATTTAAGGAAAATTAATGAGACCATACAACCAATGAGAGCTTTGCAGCTTGGATTACCTACCCCTACTGCCATACCAGAAAATACTTATAAAATTATTTTGGATTTAAAGGATTGTTTCTATACCATTCCTTTGGCTCCCCAAGACTGTCAAAGGTTTGCTTTTAGTGTTCCCTCAGTTAACTTTAAAGAGCCCATGAAAAAATTCCATTGGAAGTTTTTGCCCCAGGGAATGGTCAACAGCCCAACACTGTGTCAGAAATTTGTAGCTCAAACTATCCAAAAAGTTAGAGAGCAATTTCAGCAGGTTTATATTATTCATTATATGGATGATATTTTGCTTGTACATAAAGACCAAGAAATTTTGCTTGATACCTTTGGACAGCTTCAGCACTGTCTTACTCATGCAGGGTTAATTATCACTCAAGAGAAAGTGCAAAGACAGTCACCTTTTCAGTATCTAGGACATGTATTACACCCTAAGGAAATAAGGCCTCAAAAGTTGGAAATAAGAAAGGATGGGTTAAAAACTTTAAATGATTTTCAAAAGCTATTAGGACACATTCAATGGTTATGACCTTATATGAAACTACCTACCAGTGATTTGAAACCTTCAAGTGATCTTTTAAAAGGAGATAGTGACCCTGATTCACCAAGACATTTAACTGAAGAAGGCTGACAGGTTCTTCTACAAGTAGAGAATGCTATTCAGTATCAGCAAGTACGTTCCTTGGCATGCATGTATTCTACCCACTAGACATACTCCTACAGCAGTACTATGGCAAAACAATCCTCTTTTATGGTTACTTCTTCTTGTTTCACCAATTAAGGCATTAAATCCATATTATGAAGCTGTAGCTTGTTTGGTACAGAAAAGCAGAATTGAATCTAGATGTTANTTTGGTGAAGAATCAAGTGTAATTAGTAACCCTTTTATGAAACAGCAAATTGATTGGCTTTTTCAAAATAGTGATTCTTGGGCAATTGCTTTTCTCAGTTTTTGGGTCAAATTGATAATTAGTTCCCAGCTGATCAATTGTTACANTTCACTCAAATGCATTCATTTGTATTTCCTAAGGTTGTGATGAAAAATCCTGTAAAAGATGCTGCGTTAGTTTTTACTAATTATTCTTCTAAAGGAAAGGCTACTTATGTTATCAATGGAAAAAGTTATGTAGTACAAACAACCCCAGCTTCTGCACAGATAGTGGAATTGCAGGCAGTGAACACGGGTTTTCAGTTTCTTGTAGACAGTTCATTTAATTTATAAACAGAGAGTCAATTTATTTATAGAGCTCTTCAAGTCATAGAAACTGTTCCATGCATTGGGACTAGCAACAGTCAAGTCAGAATATTATTTCAGCAAATTCAAGATGCTATTCACCAAAGAAAGCTACCATGCTTTGTGGGTCATATTAGAGCTCATTCCAATCTTTCTGGTCCTCTAGCTGTTGGTAATGCAGCAGCTGACAAATTAACACAGATGATCGCCTTATCCCTAGGAGAATTGGCTCAAGAGTCACATGCTTACATCATCAAAATAGCAAAAGTTTAAGGAAGCAATTCAATCTTACTAAGGAAACTGCTCGACAAATAGTTAAACAGTGTGGGATATGTCCAAAATATTTTCCTGTCCCTCATTTAGGGGTAAANTCTCAAGGTCTTCTTCCTAATCATTTATGGCAAATTTTTGTCACTCATATTGCAGAATTTGGCAAGTTAAAATATGTACATGTAACTATAGGATTTCTAATGGCTAGTGCACAATCTGGGAAAGCTACAAAACATGTAATTATGTATTGNTTGAAGTATTTTTCCTATATGGGAATACAAAAATTATTAAAACTNATAATGGTTCTGGATATAGTAGTAAAGCATTTCAGCAATGCCCAGTGCCCAGTGGAAAAATGAGCATAAAACAGGACAAGGCATAGTGGAAAGAGCTCATGGCAGTCTCAAAATACAANTTCAGAAAATAAAGAAGGGGGAAATTTACCCTCAATCGCCACATAATGCATTGAATCATGCTCTTTTTGTTCTGAATTTTTTGAATGTGGGTGTCCATGAGCAATCTGCCACAGATAGATTTTGGCATGATAGCACCCCTAGTGACTTTTGCTCAGGTGAAATGGAAAGATCCTTGTTTGGAATTATGGAGAGGTCCCTACCTGTTTTAATATGAGGTCGAGGACATGTTTGTGTTTTTTCACAAGATGAAAATGAAGCTCGATGGCTGCCTGAGCAGTTGGTGAGGAGTGTGGAACAGAGGAATGTCAGCTCTGATGGTACTGGAGCTGCTGACGCTCCTCCAGAGGAGCTGGAGTGAGAGCAGCTGAACCAATGTTCCTGATATTGAGGTTCCATCCTGCAGTCTGGGGAAAGCGGGAGATTTAAGGGGCCCCCAGACTGCTGAGGAGTTTGGGACAAAGGTTTTGTCACTATTTAGTAAAAGCTAAAAGGAAACGGAGCTTGGAGCCACACTGCTTTTGTTTTGACTAGCAGTGAATCAACGCAGGCTCCTTTGAGATGGTGCCTAATTGCTGCACAGGAAGTTTTTTCTAAGAGCTTTACATCAGCTCAGCATGGTAATTTCACCCTCGCCCTGAGGTGAGGCTTTTTGGTAGAGTGAACCAAAAGTTCAGCAACATTTGTTTGAATTGTGCAATGAGTTGGGTGAAGGGACAGCCTCCCACTGNCAACCATCTGTGCTGTGNGCATTTCTGCTGGTTCAGGAATGGCTGGAAGGGCCAGTGGGAAAGGTGACTTTGGGGGAGTGGCATTGTCCTGAGTGTTACAGCCCCCAGCACGGAGTGTTACAGCTCCCTAGCAACAGCACTCACCAAATCCCAGAGTTGAGGGAGTTGGATACAAAGACTATAGTGCCATTGACAAATTAGGCTCAGGTTTCCAACTGTGAGNGGAACTTTATCAAAAGGGGATATTATCAGGGAACTTTATCAGAGGATGTTTTCAAAACNGATTGTGAACTTCAGAAATGAAACAGTTTTTAGTTCACCTGCAATTTTAACTGTGGTGATTCTCAATTCANGTACTCTGTCTTGTTGGAAGAAAATGTTAAGAGATCTGTTTTAGATGTTTGCTAAAGTTTACAAGGTAATTCTATAGAGAGTTTGCTTTTGAATGTAAGTTTGTAAGAATGTAAATATGTATAGTAAGTAGTCATGCTAGTTGTAAATATGTCTGGTAATGTTCATACTAGAATTATGTTGATATTAATGAACCAGGGTTTGGTGAAGCTAAGGGAATCTTTAAGTTTGATGCAGTTTATTGGATGTGGTTTGCATCAANAATTTATTGATTTAAAAAAGGGCTTGGCACAGCTAAGGCTGTTATAGACATCTTAAGACCCATTCAAAAAAAATTCCATCTTGGTCATCCTCTACTCCTTTACTGGCGGGTGTGGCAGCCTAGGGATCACTGAGTTATTCAAACTACTTGCAAGCTTGATAGGGACCTGAGTCAGAGTTGAGTTAAGCTCTGTACCCCCTCCTGTCAGAGGTTGGTAGTCAGAAATGGGCAACATTCTTGCTAGCTTCCAACCTAAGACAAGAGTATGCTTGATAGAAAGGAGATATCTCCATGACAGGTAAGGTTTGTCTGACTGAAGAAGACAACCTAAGGCAGACACAGTCTATCTGAGGGACCTGAAGGGCCCTTTAATATATTAAGAGAAGGGACCTATGGGAGCCCACAGAGGTTTCCTAGTGAGATCTGAGCTTGCTTTACCCAGTAGGGCTGCATAAGGGGATGTATTGACCATGTGTGTGGTTACCAGGTGTTTGGAAGAGTCTGCACTTGGATGTACAGTATACTTTGATCTAGCAAGGAGAGGTCTTTTGCCATGCTTCTTGGCATACCTTTAAAAAGTCCTTTAGAAGAGACAGAAGGGGCTGGTGGATAAGGATCCAGGCCCTCCCAAGCTATCTTGTGTTTCTATCTTTCTGTCTAAATATTTCTCACTTCTCCCTTCTCAAGAGTACCCTGGGGTAAAAGTGGGAGCGAGTCTCCCACAAGACCCCAATGCTAGTAAACAGTATTGGTGAGTTTCAAACTGAGGTAATTTTATTCAAAAGCCCCCAAAGCTCTGCAGACCATGATGTGAGACTTTCTGGTTTGCTTTTGCAGAGCTGGGCCTAGTGCTAGGAGCTGAACCCACGGCCTTGTGAGTACTAGGCAAGTACACAACCACTAAGCTGTATCTCCAGATCTTTTATACTCATTAAATTTTGAAACAGGCTTCCACTATGTTGCCTGTGCCAGCCTTGAATTTACTGTATAGCCCAGACTGGCTGTACAGTGGTCCTCCTGCCTCAGACTCCTGAGTAGAGAGGATTACAGGCTTATCCTACTAGGCCTGGCTTTTTAATTTGAATTCTTTTGTTGTTGTTGGGAGTTTCATTGAAACCCAGCTGGCTTTGCAATGTACTTCTGACAATAAGNGATCCTGTATTTCTTAAGTGGTCTCATGATACTTGCTCAGCCTGACTTTGAACTCAAGAGATCCAACTGCCTCTGCCTCCCAAGTGCTGGGATTAAAGCCATTAAAGCCACACACTTAGCCCCATATACCAATTCTTAAAGTGTCTTCCCAGAAGTGACACATTTCACCTTCCTTTACATGTCTATAGTCAAAGTAGGTCCCTTCAAGGGGCTGGAGAAGGGCATGCTACCACATGACTGGAAGGAAGCAATCTCCTTTGNANCCCCCTGCCAATCACTCNTCTACTTCCTATAATTTTATCTTTTCCAGAATGTACTATAAATGGACTTAGTGTGTAGACTTTTANGTTCAGCTTAAAAAATGTATTTGTGTATTTTTGTGTCAGTGTATGTATGTGCACTATGTGTGTGCAGGTCTGAAGAAGGCATCAAAGCATCAAATCCCCTAGAACTGGAGTTACAGACAGCTGTGAATGTTATGTGGATGCTGGTAATAGAACCCATGTCCAAGTACAGTGAGTGTTCTTGACTGCTACGCCATGTCTCCAGCCCACCCAGCTTCCTTTTCTTTTTTCTTTTCTTTTCTTTTCTTTTCTTTTCTTTTCTTTTCTTTTCTTTTCTTTCCTTTCCTTTTCTTTTTCTTTTTTTTTTTAAACTCAACACAATGCTTTTGAGACTCAGCCTTGTGGCTGCATCTCTGTCTGTTATAGTAGTCTGTTCTTTTTAATTGCTTGGTGAGATTCAACTGCACAGTTACACCACAACTCCACAGGGTGTCCAACCTTAGGACACTGAATACAATGCTTCCTCTACAAATGTGTTGAGCTGCATTTATAGTTATCTTGGCATGTATGTGGTCCGTGGACCATGGGTTAGACATGCCTGGTAGTCTCCCTCTGTCTCCTTCTATCTCTGTCTCTGTCTCTGTCTTTCTCTGAGACAAAGCCATGCTGGGCACCTCAGTCTGTCCTGACTCATGATGTCATCCAGCCTGGCCTTGAACTCGCTCTCATCCCTCTGCCTCAGCCTCCAGTGTGCTAGGATTATAGGCACAAGTGAACAGTGAATAGTGTCACAGTGAATAGTGACATCCAGTGCTCCATGTCCTTCCTTCTTTTGGTGACAGGAGGTTCTTGTGCACCAGAACCAATATGCATCATTTCTTGATAGTTATAAAATAATTTTATATGAGTTCTTTTAATCTTTGCAACTTCCCTAAGGCAGAAATTATTATCTTATTCTACTGATCAGGATATGGAGGTTCAGACGCTGCGATAGACTCAGGCCTGCCTTGGTGATTTGGGAAGAAATAGGAGGGACATATAGAAGAATGTCTTATACCAGCTGATAGAGCTGAATGACTTTATAAAGCCAGTAAAAATCAGTGTAGACACTCACTCCCACTATGGCTCTGTCGTTCACTATGCCGAGGGTTGCATGATGTCATAATGCTGTTATTAGAGCTGAAAGCTGCCATGGCCTTCACCTACCAATATGGGAGGACTCTGCCCAGGAGGATCACTCCACCACCACACCCAGGCTCTGCTCCCCAAGCTGGAAAGCAGAGGGCTATGAGTGCTGAAGTCTTCAGGCTGAGAGTCTGAAGACACTTGGAGAACGGTCTTTCCCAGCAAAATAAACCCTGGGGCAGAGGCACGAGTGGGCCAAACACGCAGCCCTGCCTGACGTGTGGACAAAAAGGCTTCCCATCTGGGCTTTGAAACAATTATCAAAATGTAGTCACAGAAGCCAAGATGTAGAGATAACCTTAGTGTCCACTGAGGAATGGCTAAAGAAACTGGTATAGATGTATATAATGAATATTCTTTAGTATTAAAAAAGGGGAGAGGGATCTTCTATTTTGAGTTGTGTGGAACTGGGAAGAATAGTATAGTGAGTGAAATAAGCCAGGCAGATAAATATTGCATGACCTTACTTGCATGCATTAGCGTACATTCACTGCTGTTATGAAAGACCTGAGGATGTACACAAAAGAGATTGCCAGGCATGGTGGCCCAAGTCTGTAATCTCAGTGCTCAAGAGACTGAGGTGGGAGAGGTCTGGGTTTGATGCTAGCCCATCTTTCAAAAGTGAAAAAGATGAAGAGAGAGAGGGAGGAGGAGAGGAAGAATGGTAGGGGGAAGGGTCAGACAGACAGACAGACAGACAGACACACACACACATACACACACACAGAGGGAGAGGGAGAGAGAGAGACACTGACTGATTATTTGGTTTGAGACTCAGCTTTGGGGATGGCCCTCCTGGCTGTGTCATGCCATGGTGGGAGAGTGTGTNTGTGAGGAAGAGATCACAATGCAAAACTGGAAGACAGAGAGACACTGAGGTCTCATAATCTCTCGTCTGTGGGTACATCTCTAACTGCCCCAAGGCTCTTCTACCAGGTCCCACCTATTAAGGCCCTGCCATCTCCCAAAATTGCCACATGAGGACCAAGTTTCCAACACATGGACCTTTGGAAGACTACCCACGTCCTGACCTCAGTCACATGGAGTCTGAAAAAAGTCACAATAAAGAGAATGAGGGGGGTGCTAGGTTGGGGAACAGAGAGAAGAAGGTTAAAAGTCACCAAGATACATGGATACTAGTTAATAGCATATTAAATGCTAAAGATTTGCTGAAAGATCTTATGTTACTATACAAACACATACAAGGGGAGATGACAGGTTAATTTGCTTGTCTGTACAGGAACCACTTCCTTATGCATATCAAATATCATAATGCACACCTTAAATGCATGCAATTGGAGGGAAGGTCAGGAATTGTTATGTTTTCCAGTGTCTGGCTGAGCTGAGCAGGAACAGGAAGGGACCAACATCAGGACCCNNTTAAGATCTCAGTGGGGACCTTTCCCCAGANGCTGAGTGGAGGGAGGGTCAGAGGAGAGATGGTACTGGCCATCCAGGAGTGTTCNATGAGCTACAGCCTGATTGAGCCTGCTGACAAGATGCCCGCATGCCCCAAGCTGTGGTTATGGGCCTCCGTGAGTGTCAAGGTTTTCTTTTTTTTTTACCCCCATAAAGTATATGGAAGACTTCCACAGAAGCTACTAATGAATACAGTAGCGAACATTTATCTAGTCATGCAGCCACATTCCATGGCCTGATTCTAAAGTTCCACAGATTCTTAAACACGCTGTTTACTGTTCCATCTCCAAGATAAGAGGAGTAGTCCTGGAGCGGTCACAGGCAGCAGTCAGGACCAAGCATCCAGTGTCTGACCTAGTTACACTGCAGGATTTAGAGACAGAGAAAATGTAATGTCTGAATTAGGCCTTTATCACTTAGGGAGGCCGATCCACTCACCCATCCACCACCCACCCACCCACCCATCTATCCACCCACCCATCCATC
>LZPO01017314.1:452521-477052 GCA_001675575.1 Neotoma lepida
GCACGCATGCGTGCATGTGCGTGTGTGTTCATGTGCCAAAGTACCCGTGTGAACGTCAGAGAATAGCTTGCATGAACTGGTTCTTTCTACCACGTGANTCCCAGGAAGCGAATTCAGGTGGTCAAACTTGGCAGCAGGTGCCTTTACCTGCTGAACCCTCTCACTGGCCCAAGACAGATTTTTATCTCAATTTAACTGTGATTTCACCAGCGACCTCTAACAACTCCTCTGCATTGAGAGGAGTTTGTTTTCATAGCATCCAGTCTGGTGAAGGCTGCCTCTCATCTGGACCTCTCTTTACCACACTCAAAGCTTGTTCAAACAGATCATTTTATTCGATATTCCTCAAACCTTGAGTGAGAAGTGGAGCAGACTGTAATCTGAGGTTCTGGCTGTGTGTTGCAGGTGGTGGCTGGGACCCTGAAGCCGGGCATTCAAACCTGGCAAGTGTACTTTCCACAGGGCTTCAAAACACAAAGAAAAATGAAAACATTCCCATCTCCTTCATCCTTCGAGTGCACACTCTCCTCTAGTTCCCTGTAGGGTGTGGCTACATGAGACAGGTTACCCAAATGCATATAAACTATTACAATAAGAACAATTCTTGATTTTGACTCATGTCTGTATCTGTAGATTTTTCTTTCTAAAATAAGACTCAATTCTTGTATTTCAAACAATTTTCAAAAGTTTTATTTTAGGAAAGTGCCAGCCTTAAGAAGGCCCTTCTGTCTNTGGGTAATNGGAATTTATGCAGGCAACACTTGCAGAAGACACAGGCATCCATTCTCTCAAACACATTGAGTACTCATACATGAGGCGTCACACTGAGGAACCAAAGCTGACTCAAAGGCAGACCATTTTACCTGCTAGTTTCTTTCCACAGCTTTGAAACTGTATTTCTCATTTCTCATTCTCTAATTTCTCCAGCAAGCAAGGTATTAAAGTCAGCAACCTGACAAAGGTCATGCCCTGTGTGCAAGAATGCTCTTACAGTGAACATACTCTTGTTTAATAGAAAGAACTGCAGCTTGAGAACCAGGACTCATCAGCGGTGACCCAAGCTTGGCTGCTGAGCCTCTCTTCAGAGCCTTAGTTCTCACTGGGTTCATTGATATGGTTTTTAATCTGTAAGATGAAGAATGAACTTAAAACCAATGAGTTTCATGGACCTGCCAAATGAGGAACAAAATATGACCAATATGGTGGCCAGATTCCAGTGGTGGCTGTGTCAAAATGTATGTCTGTGGCTAACAACTTGAGGACCACGTTTAAGAACAAGAAGAATGTGTGCATACAGAAGGCAATCTCTTTGCTCATTCTAAAATTGCAACAAAACAAAACAACTACGCAGTCGGAATANCCTTTTGATCTTTTCATTTTCTNAACTACAGGGTAGAATGGTTGAGCAAGTAATGTTATGCACAAATGAGCCATTATGCAGGCATTAAGATACTTGTGCTTTTTAGTAACAGAGATATACTTATGGATATATCTTGAATTTAATATCTAAAAATAGANTGTACATCAACAAACTCTGAAGAAAAGTATTAGAATAACAGGCNCTGTGCTTCACTTCCGTCTATATTTCTGAATTTCATATCTTGGAAAAAACATTGGCTTTGCTTAGGAAGAAAAACAGCCAATAGGTGCCAAGACAGACTTAACTCTCTTACCCAGATTGCATATTCCTTTCTCCAACTGATACCCGACTGGGCATCTGCAGCTGAAAGATCCCTGAGTGTTGTTGCACGTGGCTAGGGGTGGGCAGGGACTTGAGAGGCACTCATTCACATCTGCAGGGACNACAGACAAGAAGAGCACGTTGATGGGGCGGCAGACAGAGTCATAATCCAGTGCCTACTGAGAACCAAGTGGCACNCTGTGGCGTGTGGGGCAAAAGAAGAGCAGGAAACCACCTTTGTCCTTCAGGGGACGACTACCTGTCAGGGCAGAGGCGGCTGTATAAAGAATTAACTAGAAAACAAGACAGGGTTTAGATGTACAGAGCTGTACATAGATCTAGTTTATTGTTTGTTGTTGGTTTTGTTGTTGTTGTTGTTTTGAGATAGAGTTTCTTTCTTTTACGCCTGACTGGCCCGGAACTCACCATGTAGACCAAGGTGGCCTTGAACTCACAAAGATCCCATTATTTCTGGTGCCTGGGTGCTAGGATTAAAGACATACCCAGCAGAAATAGTAGGCTTTGATGCAGGGGAGAATTAAAGACTGTTTTAAATACTATTTGAATATAAATAACGGGACTTCAAGAAGCAGATTTTTGGGAGTAGGCTGGGGTTCCAAGCTGAGGGACCAGCAGAGTAAATGCCCAGAGCAGGGAAGTGTAGGTGTTTTTAGGGAGCTACAGATGGTCCAGTGTTGCAGGGCTGTAGAGAAGCTACGGAATAGAACCAGGCCAAAAGTTTGTTTGTATCATGCTGTGGTCCTTCATATTATCATATACAACACACAAGCATGCTAACACTCAAGCAAGAAGGCTATTAAATAAAAATCTTACCTGTGTACACTCTAGAAGAAAAAGGCTCTTTTAAAAATTATTGTTTTTAATTATGTATATATATGTGAACACATGAGTGTGGGTGCCTGCAGAAGCCAGAGGTATCTAATTACTCTGGAGCTAAAATTACAGGCAGTTTTAAACTGCCTGATATGGGTGATAGGACCCAAATTTTGGTCCTTTGCAAGCACAGTACTCGCTGTCAACCCTGGAATAAGAGTCTTATTGAATAGCCCGACAACCCAAGGTAACATTATAATAAATGTCCCTGTCTCTCTTACCCACACTGCAGTTGTCCCCTTGCCAGGCAGGTGGGCACACACATTGATACCCACGACCGGTGAGGTCCACGATACATTCGCCATCATGAAGACAAGGGTTCATGGTACAGCTGTTGACTGAACACATCGCAGGAATAACACAGACAATGTCAGAGAGGTCCCAGTAAACATCTCATTCTCACAGCTAATGTTTGGTTCTTGCCTATGTTTGTTTGCTTGCCCTGGAAAATCACATCACTAAAATAGAACAGGGTCCCAAGAGGTGCGAAGACAGAGGTGATGAAATTGGGCACTAATACTAGTGTGTGTTCATATTAAGTATTAGATGATTACATCCCCAAATTCAAGGATGCACCTTAAATGCTTCCTGCAAGCCAGTCAGTTCAGGACTGATAATTATATGGCCTTTGTGGTACTAGACTAGTGAATGTCAACTTAAAACACATTTTAAAGTGCAAAGAATCCCTGGTCAATTTATCCTGCCTGCTCCAAGACTCACTCTGTGTGTACACAAATGCATACATATGCATGGCTTATTTTTCTCTTGGATTTTGTCAAAACTATAGAAATCTTTATCAGAAAATCTTGAAACATACATACCATATATAATACTTGTAGTTGCTTTGCTTTTTGTTGTTTTGTTTTATTTTGAGATAGTCTCATGTAGCCCAGGCTGGCCTCAAGTTAATTATATAGCTCAGGCTGGCCTTGAACTGGTCCACCTAACCCTGCCTCCCAAGTGCTGGGATTATATACATTCAGAACCACGTTCAGCTTCCGAATGTCTTGAAATTTAACCTGGCCTCCACAGATTGTACACTATGTAGAAAATTATCAGTTAAACATCACAATGCCTTCTCTTTTTTCTTTACTGTGTGAGGTAGGGTCTCATGTAGTTAGGGCTGGTCTCAAACTCCTAGGTAGACTGGGATGACAGTGAACTTCTGATCCTCCTGTCTCCGCCTTCCAAGTGCTAGGATTGCAGGTGTCCCATGCTCAGCCCTTTCTCTCCATATACAAAAACAGGCCCCATTTGAACTCATGAGGGCCTTTGTGGTCAAACTTTACTGTTGCCTTGGCCTTCTCTTCATTCCCTGCCCCATGATGCCCACACTCTGTTTTACTCTATATAATTAGAAGAGTCATGCTCCAGCTGTGAAATATCTGTTTCTTAGGGGTTTTGAAACACTCTTAGAAAAGCCCGAAACCTACAAAAACGACGTCATCATTTGCAGAGAGGAAATCATTGGGGAATAAGGGAAAGAAAACAGAAGTCAGACCTTCAAAAGAGTAAGCTGAAACAAATGGGCTGCTCTAGACAGGGCAGTCTTACTCTTCATGGCTACTGTTGGCGCACTGCTTATGGAGGCCTGGAGAAGACACTGCATCTCCTGGAGTTGGAATTATACAAGTGGTTGTGAGTTGCTCCGTGTGGGTACTGGGAAGCAAACTCAGGGCCACTACAAGAACATTGTGCCTTCTAAACAGACACTGATCATCTCTCCAGCCCCACACTTTGTCACCCAGCGTCACCTATGTGAGCAGAGCATCTATATAATTAAATAAGGTGCCCCTTACATAATTCTATAGTTTCCAGTGACTATGCTGCAAACACCCATCCACAGGAACTATAACAACTAACCCTTCCTTTAAGAGAGTCTGGTGAACCTGGTATTGAACGTATGGGCCAGTGGAAATGAAGATTTTTTTTTTTTCCTGGAGAAGCAATGCATCTTTTACTTCTTAGACATGCTCACATTGCTGAGAAGGGGCACGGTTGACCAGCAGTGGGGATGGCTTCTGACCCTGCACCCTCAGGTTCATCTTCACCGACTCATTGAAATTGTACCACTAACTGAGCTCTCTGCTGGAGCCACCACACAGCATTTCCGCCTTTCTGTCTTACTTAAGATGGCGTCCGTCTTAAGCAGCTCTCCCTTACTGAGTCTGGACCAACCTACAAGTGCACTGTGAACACCGTGTCCTGCTGTATCTGCTTCTACCTTTCTTTGCCCTGGGCTGGCTTTCTTTTCCTTATACTGGCACCTTCAACACAGCTCTACAGACAACCTTATGTACAAGGTAAAGAAACACTGGTCAAGCAGCCACTGGGAAGAGGTTTGCTGAACATCTTTTTGCTTAAATGTCCTCTGGTTACCAACTAGCATCAGGGAGACAAAGATCTCTGGGCTTCCCTGGATGGAGAGAAGCCTTTGACCCTGAAACACCCTGAGCTGACTGACTTGGAAGCTCTGGACTGTCTCTGGAGAGCAGGCATTCAACTCACCCCTACCTCTAACAGATCACCTAAAGCTTCTTTTTTTCTTTGGTGGTGCTGGAGAACTTGCTGGAAACTGGCAAGNGCTCTCCCCCTATTCCCCATCCTAGCCCTGTTAACACTGCCTTTTCAGTTTCTCCATTGTCCAAACCCACATCTATGCCTGGCTCTGACCTCAGAGGAGTTAAAGACATGCTTGAAAAGCTTAGACAATAACAGAGCATGAAAAGCTACAGTTATAGCNTCTATGCATGTCACACAGGGCCAAAGTGTCCCCTCTCCTCTTTCTTCAGAAAGAATCATGTAACTTGGGGGGATACTAAGAGAAAATCAGGCCCACACTGCCCATACTTCATGCTCTGTATTTTAGTGAGAATCATTTCAGTCATAGAACAGACATGGTTTCAAATACTAGCCATGTCTACACATTCACACAGATTCCTGAGCCCTTTGCAGCTCTAGCGCTGGTCAGGGCCTCATAGTCAATNTGTGTGTTTGTAAGATGCATTTACCTGGGATTGGAGGTGACAATGCTGTTGGTGACTGTGCGGTGCTCTGAGCAGCGAAGGTGGTATATTTGGAAGTCAACATTTCAGCTGTAGAAACATCTGTAGTTTGAGGTGAAGATGTTCTGAGAAAATGTGAAACCGGGCTGGCCTCTTCTGCCTGGCCAAGCTTTGTGGTCACTTCTGCTGATGTGGGAGTAGTGGTCAGAGGGACAGGGTGAGTGGTAGGACCCATATGCACCCGATTCCCTTCTGTGGTGANGGCCCCTTCTGTTGAGGTTTGCAGCACTAGAATTTCTGGGTTGGTTGGCAGGTGCTGTTCCTCAGGGGTAGTGTGCACAACTACAGCACCTGAGGTCAAAGCTTCCGTGCTTGATGGGGTGCTGGGACTGGTCACAGGAGAGTGAGTGGTCTGGGAAATAGGAGATGTCAAAGCTGGAGACATCTGGGCTAAGCTGGTGCTTGTGGCAAGAAGGGCTGGCTCTGTGGAGAATCCCATTAAGGCTGGGGACCAAGGAGTCCCTGGAGGAAGGCTCNTTGTTACTGCTTTGGTAGAGTCCGTGGGCAGAGACACCAGGCTTGGTGACTTTGCTTCTGTGACAGTTTCCTCTTGCTGTGGGGTGCTCTGGTTCTTGGGATCTGTTGTTTGGTTACTGGGGAACACTGCTATAGGGGATAGCACTGTTGACATTTGGACTGAAGTTACACGTGGCTCCCTTGCCCTGTGTGGGATCAGGGTAGAAGATGAATGTGGGAAGGTCATTTGTGAGACAGAGTGTGGGGCAAGGGTTGACACCATGAAGGAGACAGGTAAAGGTGACGGTGATGATGTTGAAGGTGTGGCTGGCTCAGAGGTAGACTTCAGTTGCTGTGTGGGAGACCCAGTTGATGGTAAAGTTGATGAAACCTGGTGGGGTTGTAACATGGAGGGGAGAGGTGAAGGNGCCTCCTCAGTTGGGTCCTCAACAGATTTAGTACTGGCATCAAGAACCAAGGTATTTGGTATATTAATAGTGGACGTATAGGATGGAAGGCTGGATGTATGCAAACCCAGTGACTCCGTGGAAGACTGAGCAGGTTTGTCATCATAGGAAGACACATTATTTCTTTTAGTCTGAGCCTGAGAAGAGAAGTCTAAGTGTGGAGAGTCTGAGATCTTAGTATAAGAAGTTGAGCTCTTTTGAGAGTCTGAGGAGGAAGTGTTTTCTGTAATGGACAGTAATGCCCGTTCTCCCTTGGTGAAAGTAGACGAAACATAGGCGTGGGCCGTGTGGTCACCAGAAGTCTTTTGTTCTCCCTCGGTGAAAGTAGACGAAACATAGGCATGGTCCGTGTGGTCACCGGAAGTCCTTTGTCCAGCATCTGAGCCAGGCTCTTGACCATCNTTAAGTCCAGTGACTACAAAGAGAAAAGACAAAGCTGGTCATGTCAACAAGACNTCTTTGAGACAAGCACTGGAAAACATTCTTCGTGTCTTATCTCATGAACTTAAGTGAGGAGATACTGCCTCTGATAGGTGATTTCTTGTGGGACAGCACTCTCAGTGAAGACCACGCTGGAAGGCTAAAATAGTCAGGGTCAGCTCAGCGCAGATCCCTCNGGTGAGGAGCAACGCTTAGTGACATAAATGGGAATAATGGAGANGTGTGGAGACTAAAAATAGGGAATATTTCCAAAGCCCTTCCTCATGCCCTTTTTTAATGAAAGCAAATTGCCATGGAAAGGATCCCAAGATCCCAAAGAGTTATTGCCATTATCAAATGGAAAAAGGAAAACGCTCCCAACTTTCCACTCTGTGTAATGAGGTATTTCTTCCCGGGAGATGGCCTTCACCACAGTGACTGCTCTCTGCTAGTGTAAACCTCTCAGGCAGACGTCATCCCATACACCTCAAGCAAGCACGAGGCGACGGGGGTGGGAGAACCCAGAAGGTTCTTTTCCTAACGAACTGTAANCTACTTTTTCGGTTGCCAGCCAACTTAACCATCCCAGGACTGTGAGCCAATCTACAGACAGGAAGGCGGCTGTGGGAAGACACACCTCCGAGGGTAGGTGCCTGGGACAGCAGGCCCGCGTGCTCCGTCACGTTCCCACGCGGACTAGGGTGCGCTGGGTGGGTCGCGGCGCGCGAGAGGCCGAGGGACCGCAGCGTGCGTTCCCCGCCCCGGGTGAGCATCGCAGACGTGTGCGGGGTGCGCACCACGGAAGTGCTCTCTGCCAGGTTGGAGCTGTCCCTCAGCAGCGTACCATCTTCCAGAGCTGCAGGAAAGAGAGGGCAGGTAAATGCAGGGACAGAACTTTTAGCCTCACGTTCTGGGCCACTGGAGCCCAGAGGCTTCCCTGAGGCTCTTTACTTGCGACCAGAGGGCTGACAGCTCTCTGTTCAGGTGTCCTGAATGTCACCGTAAGGACTGTTACTCCAGGCAAAGGATCCAGAATACTGGATTTCTGCTTGGTGATACATTATAACAGTCAGAGTTTTATCAGTGAAGTTGGTGGCAAGTTCAGGGCCTGGCCTGTGGAGTATCAGTCACCGTGGATCAAAAAATAGCATGGATGCTGGGTGGTGGTGGTGGCGGCGGCGCACGCCTTTAATCCCAGCACTTGGGAGGCAGAGGCAGGCGGATCTTTGAGTTCGAGGCTAGCTTGGTCTACAGAGTGAGTTCTAGGACAGCCAAAGCTACACAGAGAAATCTTGTCTCTAAAAAACTAACAAACAAACAAAAAGACAAAAAGTAAGCTGGAGGTTAAGGGTGGGCTTAGTTGGTATTCTTTTATTTTTTATTTTATATTTATGTATGGGGAATGCACATGCCACAGCAGGAGTGGGAAACCTTGAGGATGATTTTTATGGAATCTGTCTCTCTTTCACCAGCTGTATTCTGGGGATTGACCTCATATCATTAGGCTTGGTGGCAAGTGCCTTTACCCATTGAGCCATCTTGCCAGCCCTGTTTTTATTTTTGTAATTTATTTATCTATTTATTTATTTGGTTTTCTTGAGACAGGGTTTCTCTGTGTAGCCTTGGCTGTCCTGGAACTCACTTTGTAGACCAGGCTGGCCTTAAACTCACAGAGATCTGCCTGCCTCTGCCTCCCGAGAGCTGGGATAAAAGATGTCACCACTACTGCCTGGCTTCTGTTTTTACTTTTAATGCACTTGTTCTATTTTATTGGCATAGGGAAAGCACCACATAAATAAACGCCCTTTCTCTCCTTCAGCAGGGTGTATGTTGAATGCTAAACTTAGAACTAGCTTGTATTATTAGATTACCAAGTAAATCCTTTTCAGAAATGATGACTACAAAGTCCAAACTCATGTAGCTATGCACACATATACATAAATAAAATAAATCCTTTTTAAAAAAACACTATTTATTTATTTAAATTTAAATTTTTACCTATTTATTTTTTGGTGCATATAAGTGTTTTGCCTACATGTGTAAATGTGTACCTTGTGTGTCTGATGCCTGCAGAGGTTAGAAGAGAGTATTGGATTCCCTGGAACTGGAGTTACAGACAGATATGAGCCACCACGTAGATTCTGGAATTGAACCCAGATCATCTGAAAGAGCATCAATTAGCTACTGAGCCGTCTCTCCAGACCTTTTATTTTTATTTTTAAATTATGTGTACCTGAGTGTGGGTTTGTAAACATGAGTGCAGTACCCATGGGGGTTAGAAGAGGGAGTCAGATTCCCTGGAACCAGACTTACAGGTGGTTGTGAGCCATTTGGGGTGATGGGAGCAGAACTCAGGTCCTCTGCAAGAGCNGTATACACTCAGCTGCTGAGTACCATCTCTGCAGCTCCCTTAANGATTCTTAAGATCACCATAAGGGCTAATGGTAAGTTTTGGTTTACACTGTAAGTACACCTTTGTTTTTTCTGTACATCAGCAAAAACACTGGGGATCAGGGAAGTTGACCCATTAGAGTCTTTTGATGCCCAAGAACTCTGTTGAGCCAACTCTCTCTTGATGCCCAAGAACTCTCTGCCCCAAACTCTCTTGCCTTGAGCAAAAGGACTATGAGTCTAACATCCAGACAAATTACCCTGTGGCGGCACCAATCACACAACAACTATACAAAGATCACAGCCAACTGCACTGGCTCCCGAGGGCACGGTCCCAGGCAGGGCTGTTTTGAGACAGTTTGAGTCAGTCTTTCTGTAATCCCAAACCTGGACAAACCATTTCTATCTCGGCTAAAAGGGGAGAACTTCCTAGAAGGAGTGCCCAGACTGGTGCTACAGGGGAAGGCTGTGATTGGTCCAAAACACCAGTCAGTGATTGGTGCCAAGAGCAAGGCTGTGATTGCTCTAAAGCAAATGGCTGTGATTGGTCCACACATTTCTTCTTGGGCTCCATAAGCAAGNTGCTTGGCCTCTCTCAATTCTCCTGTGCTGTAACAGAANACCCCTAAAAACCTTCTNTGGAGTGGTCTTTTCCCACCACTTTCAGAAGTACAGAAGAAAAAAGTAGCAAAAGCCACAGAGAATNGAGGGTAGCCAGGATGAAGACAGTGCCGTGGTCAGGCTGCATCTGCACAGCTGAAGCTCTCAGCGAGGCACAGTGCAGGGGCCTCACATACCACCAAGCATTGCCAGCAGCCACTTCAGTACATACACTCAATACTACTGGGCAACCCATCCAACTGGCCTTGGAAATGATCTGTCCGGCTTGTGCCTCCATTTAGGTTCTCAAGCCCCGGACCTGGCTTCCTGGTGCACAGATTCAGCACCCCTCTGCAACTGCTGTTTCAGTTTTGCAAAAGTGGGAAGCCTTGGAACTCCTGGCAGTGTGCATAGTGAGAGTGGGGCATAGCAGCAGACTGCCTAGAAGGAGTAAAATTACTTCCTAATGCAGGTTTTAGAAGACCAAAGGACCAGGCACATTCGAAGTCCCTGTGGTACACTTCCATGCAATAAGAACTCACTTGAATGTCCTCCACGTGGTGCTGCAGAATCTAGACTTTCCAAGGAAGATGTGGATGAAGACTCTGAGGAACTCTTCCCACCCAACCCTGAGCCNCCACCTTGGGGCTGGTGTGCAGNGTGTGAGAATTGAGTCAAAGCCTGGGTGCTTCCAGCTTCTGGATGCAAAACAGAGCTTTCTGCTGCATCTGTAGATGTTTTGCCCTTGGTGGGGAACCATTGTCCTGTGTGCTCTTCACCACCAATGGAGGGGACAGACCTAAACGCTGGCTCAGTCAGAGGCGTGACTCTTCCATTTCCTGCTTNCGAGCTGCTGGCAAGCTGATGTCCTCCAAAGGCTGTAAGATATTGGGGTGATGGGTGGTCATTAGTGGACCTGGAAAAGATGCTTAACAACTAAGATGGCGTCCCCTCTAAGACAAGCTTCCCTCTGCCAAGGAATCTTGGACGACGTTTATATGGGTCACCCTACAAGCATCACCATGTTCTAAATTTTTTCACAAATTATTGGATGTCAGCAATATAATGATATTAAAAATAAAAGTTGTGAACAGGAGACTTGGGAGCAGCATGTGTAAACAGTAATTCATAGGCTCGAGTGTTTCTCTCTGTCCCTTGAAAGGTAGCTCAAGGAAGGAGTCCTGACATCCAACAAGTTCAATGTGCATAAATATTGTAGGTAGAGTGTTTGTCTAAAACAACAGCTGGAATACTGATAAACATTCTTCTACTTCTGATGTATAGTAAAATAAACTATGAGGACTAAGCCAAACTATGAATTTGAGAAATATATTTACGCCTGACAACTTATTTATAAAGATGATCTATACACAAAATCACTGAAGCCAGCTGTAAAGAGCAGGTCAGGGTCTCATTTGAAGATGGACTGAACCGTGAGCCCCAAGGCTGAGGCCTCCACTCTGCTGAGTAAGCTGTTTGCTCTACTTAAGCCCTCCAGGTCTCGGTGTTCTCATCTGAGGGATGGCACTTGTCCACACCCCAAGATCAAAATGCAAGCATGTGACATACCAGAAAGGATCTGATGTCATTAAGGACACGCTTTTCTTCGGAGACCCCCCCAAAGAACATCCAACTATATAAAATGTCCACAAGTCAAATAAAGGAGAACTACTTACTGGGGGAATCACTTTGCCAGTGTGTGGATGGAAGTCCAAATCCATTTTCTGTAGATGGCTCCAAGCCTTCTCCCTCTCCCAGACTCTCAGTTAGTCCGCTGTTTGTCCTTGAGTCAACCACAGAGGGCGAAGAATGGACTGAGGCTGAAGTTATGGCAATTCTGGAGTGCTCGGAGATACTCTCTGTCTCATTTATAGATTCCACACTGACAGTCAAAGACCGGAGCGTTCTTGGGACACCATTAGTGAATGTGTTGGTGACATGTGTACTCTTTGTCTCGGTGACTGACGGGCTTTGGAGAGCAGTGGAGTTATTAAAATTCTTTATGCTTCCAGAAGCTAAAACAGAAGAAAATGTGCTTCAAAACTACTTGAATGGCTAAGAAAATCAGGATTCTATCTAGGTACAAATAATGCTTATTACATTTGATACGTGAATCTGAAGAGCATGGATCTAATAGAGAGCAGACACTTGTATCATGTTGATACACGCCAGTGCGACTAGGAGTCACTCCTCTTTCTCCTAACCAGTTCTGAGTCTCACAGAGCAGGCTACAGACACAGTTAAGTTTTCTATGCAAGGGAAAAGGAAGGACAGGCAAATCCTGGACAAAGAAATAATCTGTCTTGTTTTCTATGGGGAAACTGCATTCCACAGTGTAGGAATTCCACAGTACAGGCCAACGCGATAAGACTGTTGCTGCCGGGTTGTTTTTACCACTGGAACCCTTTTGTTCAAATGCTATCAGAGATTAAAATCCAGTTCATACCGTGAACCAAGTTTGAGCCAGTTCAGGGTGTGTAGCCACTCAGCCAACACTGGGGCTCTGCAGAACACAGGCAAGACATTACTGGCCGAGGACAGTAGTTCNCAACACGGTCACCACCAAAGGCTCTTTATTAGTCCCTAAATCATGGCCACCATAAAGCTTATGCTTTGAGAAACCATTCGAACTACATTCATTAACAGAACTACTAACCAACAGGAGAATGTACTAGGGCTCCAGGGATTTTATTTAATTTCACCTGAAAGCAAACACATCTCATTATTGTAGTTACTGCATCTCACTAAGCTTTAGAGAGATGTCTTCAAACCAGTGTAGTAACCAGAGGGCACTCTAGGAGACCAAAGGCTCTAGGCTGGGAATACTTTTTCTGATCAGTGAAACAGATGGCTGTCCTCGGATAGCTGTCAGGAGCCTCAAGAATTCAGTTATATACCATCGGTCAGATTGCATGATCTGCTCCTCATCACAGATATCTGGCTGAGAGCTTCCNTCCACAGGGAAACTTTCCAAAGATACTTAAGAACTGACCTCTAGAAGGTACCTCACAACCCCAACACCAAGGGGCTGAGGATGCAGCTCAGTGATAGGGAGCTCACTTAGCATTCATGAGGCCCTGAGTTCAAAGCCCGGCACCACAAGATATCCTTGCTAACGGCAAGAATAAGGTGTAGGAAAGCCTGGGGAGCAAAACAANGGAGGCAAGGAAAGAAGGTGCTTTGCTTTCTTTTCCACTTAAAGCCATCGCAATAAAGAACTGTCTAGACCTATACCATGAGAGGCTTCCAGCTGTCAATCACAGCTCCAAAAAGGGAAAAAAGGAAGCTGCCATTATAAATCGTTCTTTGAAGACCATTCTTATGTGCAGTTGTGGCCAAAAGCATAAATAGAGTTTAGACATAGTTAGAGAGAAATTATGAGAAAGGANGGGTTCCTTTTATTCTCGTGCAAAACCATAGACCCCCCTTGACACCAGGAGCACCAGGAGTTGTGCTGGTTACCGGGCCTTAATGAAAACAGTTATAGGCCCAGATTATCCACAGAGACAACGGATTAGAAAGATGTGGGTGCATCCAGCCCTGCTGGAACACNAACAAAAAACAAAAGCCACTTTTATATAAGAGAGAAGTGATATAGATGTGGGTATGTCTAATAAATGGTCTCCAAATTACTTTAAAACCATTTTTATTTCTAATCAACTGCATTATGCCATTTGTTCAATATTCTCATCAAAACACAGTGGCGGGGGATAGAGATGACTTGGCATTAAGAGTGTGTATTTCTCCTTCAGAGGACCTGAGTTTGGTCTGCAGTACTCACACTGGGTGGCTCACAACTGTCTACGACTCTGGCTCCAGAGGGTCCAACACCCTCTTCCGGCCTCTGAGGGCACCTTTACTCATGTGCAACACCCCAAAAAACATATACACATGCAACTACAAACAAAACCTTAAAAACAAAACCTACTGTGATGATTATATTAGATTCAGCTTGAAAAGCCCAGGCCTGCCCATTTTGGTAATTTTTGCAAATAAATGGCNACAGGAATACAAAGTTCACAAAAGCTGAGTCACTAACGAAAACAGCTCTATTTCCCACAATCCCTAAGGGCTGTGCAGCACAGTGCCATCCCATCGCATTGTTGGACATGATAGCACATGCTGCAACCTTGGGGGGTAAGACAGGAAGGTCATGAGCTGGAAGCCAGTTTGGTCCTCACAGCAAGTTCCAGGCCCACCTCAACTACAAAGTAAGACCCAGTCTCAAAACCAAACCCAATGGGGGCTGGAGAGATGGCTCAGCTGTTGAGAGCACTGTCTTCTCTTCCAGGGGACCTGGGTTCAATCCCAGCACTCACATGGCAGCTCACATCTGTCTGTAGCTCCAGTTCCAGGGCTCTGACACTCTCACACAAACATCCATGCAGGCAAAACACCAATGAACATAGAATAAATAAATAAATAAAAACAACAACCAAATTCAACAAAACAGCTACNCTGAAGTGAGCAATTGCAATGCCTTAGGCATTGTGCTAAGTGCCTTATATACACATCTCATTCTCACAGTAAAGGTGTGTAAATACTTCTGCAAAGCAGTGCCTCTACTAAAAAAGGGAATCCTTATGATCCTACACGGGCACCTGCCGCACAGGCTAGGAGGAAACACATTACATTTCTAAATCAGCAAGCTGCCAGAGTGATCATTGAATAATGGCTATCCGGAAGCAGTCATTCAAAAATGGGAAACCTTCTAAGTCTGAACCTCANAAAAGGCGAAAGGAAGAAAAGAAGGAAAGAAGAGAGAGAAAGAGAGAGAGAAAAGAAAGAAAAACTCAGCTGATGAGATGACTCAGCAAGTAAAGGTACCTGCCACCAAATCTGACAGGAATTCAATCTCTGTGTCCAACACGATGGAGACAGAAGAACTGACTCCTATAAGTTGTTCTCTGGCCCCAACACACTGTAGCATGTGCACGCCCTTACATAATCAATCAATCAATCAAATAAAAAATTTAAATAAAAATTNAAAAACTTGTCCCACCCACTGGGACAAAGCCTGAGCTGAGTTCCTAGTCTTTCTAACAGACCATGGAGAGAAGGCCTGCTCACNTGGTGTGTCCCTCTCCAGTCACAGGACAAAACCCCAGAGCATCATCACATTGCTCAACCTTGACTGGTATCCAGAACCTCCCAGAAGTATAGCTGAGGCAGCTGGTGTTAGAACAAGACAGACTAAATCCAAGATCTTTCAAGTTATTAATGTTCTCTCCCTTCACAAAGTGAAATCACCACAAAGCAATTTACCTGGACCACATCAGCTCGGCTGCCCACAGGAAAGACTTCCATAAGTCAAGACCCATTATTACACCCCAGNTCTCACTGAGTCTGACAAAATGTCACCTTCAAAGAACATTAGCGCGATTCTCACAAACCGGCAATTGAAAGATTCCTTACATAGATATTCCTTTTGGAATTACTGCCCCTGAAACATTCATGCCTATGAATTAAGCTGTATGCTTTGTGTGACAACAATTGCATGCTCCACCCAGCTTCCCTTTGTGCCCCCATTACCAGGAAGCTCATGCTAAATTTAGTGCTCAATTGTGGTCGCGCTCACACAATTCAACATACACATTTCTGCCTTCGGAAGAGCTTCCTCCCCTCCTCACTCACCCCTGCCATGTGTGGCTTTGTTGACAACCCCACCCCCCCACCCCTAGCAGTGCATGACCACCAAAGAGACTATGGAAAATCCGGAGAGGCCGAAGCAGGAGACGGTGGAGATCAATGCCTTCTGCTCTTTCTTATAACCCCCGGCTCATCTTCCTGGGCTTGCTTTGGTGCTGTAAGATACAGTTTCTATTCAGACACAGATTAACTCCTGGCTGTCCAGGGTGTGGAAGAGGCTGCATTGAACAGTGTGTTCTAGTTTGTGCTTTGATACTATAGTAAAACACTGACCAAAAGCCACTCAGGAAAGAAACAGCTGATTTTAAAGTTCTAGGTCAAAGTCCATCACTGAGGCTGGAACTGAAATAGAACCATGGAGGGGTGCTGCTTACTGGCTTGCTCCTCGTGGCCTGCTCATCCTGCTTTCTTATAGAACCCAGGACCACCTGCCCAGGGGTGGCAGCACNCACAGTGGACTGGTGCCTTCTCCATCAACCATTTAAAAAAAAAATGCCCCAGACTTGCCTACAGGAGAATCTGATGGAGGCATCTTCTCAATGGAGGTTCCCTCTTCCCGGATAACCCTAGTTTGTGTCAAAACTTGACAGACACCCAGCCAGCATCACATGCTTGTGTAGTTAGGTGGCAGTAAAGAGGCCCAATTGACGGCCTGAGTGTGTATGGGCCACCCAATGCTGCCACCTTTCAGATCATCTGATCCCTTCCCAAGTCCTTAGCTTGTCACCTGTGTGCACACCCTGGGAGGGGCATCCCTAACCTGACTAGTCTGAGTATTGGGCTATTCCCTGGGCCACATTGCTAGAAAACACACACACACACACACACACACACACACACACACACACACATGCTCCCCTCCCCAGTACTCCATTGCTTGTCTTGTTCATTGAGCTGGCCAAGCCAGGCAGGTTGACTCCAAGTTTGCCGTGGCCTGGCTCTCCTTGGGCATTCTTGCCTGCATGCCTGTAGCTCCTGTATCATNGACTCAGAAAGCAACAGCAGAGCCTTCAAGGTTTCCTTTCAGGAGAAGGAGAGGTAGACAGAGCTTGCTTGGTAGGCTGGANGGAGCCAGGCTAACTTTAAAAACAGAGCAGAAGTTTCTTTCCTCTTTTGGCCTCAGGTGCTGGGGTACATTTTCTGCACCAAAGTCCTCTCTGGTGGCCGCTTTAGAGGGTGGCCTGACTCTACCTACAACAGATCACCCATGTCACCAAGGAAGAGAAATCCTCAGTAAGACTCAAGGACTATGAAAGATAGTGAAACTCCAAAACTTAGAAATGGAAGGTTCTAGANCAGTACTTCTCAATTTGTGGGTTGTGATCCCTTCGGGAGATCGAACAACCTTTTCCCAGGGGTCACCTAAGGCCATCAGAAAACACAGATATTTACATTATGATTCATAATGGCAGCAAATTTTATGATTGGGGGTCACCACAACATGTGGGACTGAATTAAAGGGTCACAGCATTAGGAAGGTTGGGAATCACTGCTCTAGAAGGGCAACTACTCAAAGAATGAGGGTCAGAGATAGGCATGGTGGCACACGCCTTTAATCCCAGCACTCGGGAGGCAGAGGTAGGCAGCCTGGTCTACATATGGAGTTCCAGGCCAGCTAGGAGTAGAGGGTAAGACTGTCAAAAAAGAAAAAAAAAAAAAAAAAAAAAAAAAGGAAGACTATGAGAGTCAGTTGTCTTTTAGCATTAAACAACAGAAGTAGAGCAAGTCTGGTCCGGTAAGGTGAGAAATGCGGACCCCTTTCAAATCTACCGCAGTACTAGGTTTAATGTATATTACTAATATTAAATGACCCTGACCAGAATCACAGGGGACATTCCTTGGAAATGCTTCTTTTCCTTTTAGCAAAGCTGGTTGTAAATCACCAAGCCACAGAACTCAGGCTGCCCAGGATCATAGCTTTTATCTAATCCAGCTAAGGTTTATGAATAATTTTTTAAAAAATTTTTTTTGTTTACTCGGATGTGTGCATTTGTGTGAATGTACCCATGGATGTCTGGAAGAGGACATCTGATCCTCTGGACCTCGAGGTACAGGCAGTGGTAACTTCAGTGTGCCACCTGACGTGGGTGCTAGGAACTAAACTTGGGTTCTCTGGAAGAGCAGGAAGGACTCTTAACCACTAAGCCATCTCTCCAAGACACTTATGAACCATCTTACAAAGCAATCCCCTGCAAACATGAACCATGAATTCTGTCCACACCAGACAGTGGGGAGCTGCAGAGCAAACCTATGCAAGAAGACTGGCCCTTTAAATGGATAGTCCAGAGAAGACCTCTGGGCTCAGTTTTTACTTTGATGACATAAACCCAAACTCCCAGTCTTAAAGAATACTTTAAGAAACCTCTGCCTTCACGGTTGGAGGAGCAGCACATAAATCCTCACCCCAAGCTGAGACGCTATTGCTAGTTGATGGTTCCTTGGGCAGGAGAGTCAGTTTTCTTTAAAAGGTGTGGTTCCTGGTAGGTTGACCATGCTCCAGTGGATGGCCCCACAGCCATGCATTTATGGGCAGCAAGGACTGATCCAGAGGGAGGGAAGGAGGGAAGCTGTCTCTTATACACATCTAGATGTGTATAAGAGACAGGTCCAGCAGGGGTTGGAAGTGGGAAATGGAGGATGGGTATGACCCAAATATGTTGTATACATGTATGAACTTCTCAAAGAATAAATAAAACGCTATATTTATTTCAAAAAAATAAAAACAAAACAAAAACCCCTCTGGCTTAAAAGGATTTTGAAAGTGCAAATCCTGCCACTCTGTCTTGCTTCCCATAGCCCAAGGCTAGAAAGAACCTGAACAGCATGCAGAGGGGCAGTTCACACCATCTCTTTGGCTCATGGCAGGATGTGCCTCCTGGGAGAATCCGGGCACATGGGGGCCCCCAATTCTCAACTACTGAACATTGTTCTAGAAGTATCCTCGAGAGGATGACGGTCTCTAGACAGGTAGGCATCAGATGAGCTGGAAAAGTGTGTGGCATAGAGGTNTAGAAAAGAGGAGAAATGCTTGTGGAACAGAATAGCTTCGCCAAGGCTGGCGCACAGGAAGCAGCATGGCAGAATGGGACAGGGCAATTCTCTACAGCCACGGGGCCTAACAAAAGCCATGCAAACACCTGTCCTGGGTAGGCTGTTTCTTGCGAAACAATGCCAGGAAAAATTACAAACCTATTTTCTCTGCTCTCAAAGAAACTGCTTTTGCAAAAATAAACAAACAAAACTCAAACTGCTAATCAAACGGTCTAATGGTGTCCGGCTCGAATTTAATTCAAGCCCCCTGGCATGTGGCCTGTCCTGTAAGCACACACATCAGTCACACTTAATCTTTGTTGTATGTGTGTATAGAGAAGGGGAGGAAAAGGAAAGGGAGGCAGGAGGTGGGGAGCACAGCAGCCTCCAGACTGGCTGATATTTTTCCTCCATATACAGTTAAAACCTCTTTTGAGCATGAACCTCAATACTGAGATAAACTGCATAGACTGTACTTCCACCCAAAGCACATGGCATTGAAGGAATGGCTTTTAAATTTTCCCTTGTTTCCCCTCTTAGCCTGACACTGTACTTAACTAGCTAGTTATACACTTCACTTTGGGGTTATTTTGACATTGGAAGGATGAACTGGGTACAGGAGTACTCACAGGAGGAATGGTCTGAGGGAGGTGGTTGACTCTGGGTCCAAGAGAATTGCAGCCTGGAGCGCTCCTGGCCTGATGAATTTCTCTTCTGGAAGAGCATGGTCGGCTTCCCAGGTTCCAGAGCAGGAAGGGAGGCTTGGCTGGAAACCCCAGTGCCTACCACTTGTGTGTGCACAGTCCCTTCTTCTGGGATCTCCCTAGCCCTCTCCAGGAAGTCCGGGGATGTTCCACTCTCGGTTTGAGAAACGGTGATTCTTCCTTCTGACCCAGAACTGCTGGGTGACTGGGGAAAGTTCTCCAAGGCTGAAAGCCAGACAACAACAATTAAAATCCCACCAGCAGGCTTCTGAATGTCTCATTACCCCTAGTGGGCTCAACTCCGGCTTCCATGAAATTCACAGACGTGAGGAGAAGGCAGGAAGGATTGTTCACTTTAGGAAAAATGAACTGCAAGAGAAATCACCACCCAAAGACCGTCTTTTGACCTCATCATTGGTCCTCGCGGGGCGGGGAGCGGGGAGGAGAAGTAATGGAGCACTCTGATGCTAAGCCTTAGACTATGTAGAATTAGAGATCGGTGTTTGACCATGGAGACTCATCCCTCATCTCCCCTAAAGGGCCCCAGAATGTCCCAGAATTCAATGTATGCAGAATTCCCCACACTGGACAATCAGGAAAACTAGAGAGTATCCCATGCAGGACTTCTGAGCTCTGTGGCTTCCATTCATAGACGCAACACAAAATACCTTCATACATTTCCCTTACAGAACTGAGTGCCCCCAGTCNGACCTGTCACAAGGGTATGAAACCAGGAAGTCACCTTCGATGGCTTCAGCCTCTTCTTTGAGGTCTTCACCAACTATCAACCTCCCTTTTGTTGACATGGCTCTTGTTTTGTTTTGTTTTNGTTTTTGGAGACAGGGTCTCACTATGTTGCTCTGGCTGTCCTGGAACTCACTATGTAGCCCAGGCTGGCCTCGAACTCACTGAGATCCACCTGCCTCTGTCTCCTGAGTGCTAGGATCATTTTTAATTTTTGAGGTGGGGTCTCATGAAGCACAGGCTGGTCTCAAACTCAAAGATGACTTTTAACAACTTTTTTTTTTAAGATTTTTTATTTTTAGGTGTGAGTGTGTGTGTGCCTATGGTAGCCAGAAGAGCATTGAATCCCCTGCAGACAGAGTACTGGTGGCTGTGAGCTGTCCAATGTGGGTGCTGTGAAGCAAAGTTGGGTCTTGTAGAAAAGTGATTTTAGCTGCTGAGCCATCTCTTCAGCCCAAGCTTGAACTTCTGATCCTCCCACCTCGACCTTCTGAATGTTGGGATTACACACGTGGTTTATATGGTACCAGGGACTGAATCCAGGGCTTTGTACCTGTCTGGCGAGGTCCCCAGCCCCTCTTTTGTTAAGTGATTCTTCAATACCTTCACCTGGTCAATGCTGCCTAGATGTCTACCTGGATGGTTCAGCTCACTTCAGGTCCCCTTTACTCCCATATTAGACATCTTATAGGCTGGCTACCAGATGGNTCCTCTCTCAAACTGTTTTAACACCATCACTCTGTTGTGCAAAACCCTTAGTGAGTCTTCCCAGAATACCATGTAGAAATTGCCTGGCTTACAAAGTATTCCATCATTGTCTCTACCCTCCAAAGAGCTAGCTGTCCTGCCCACTGCTCTGTAACTCTCCCAGAGAGGACTCGAGCACTGATGCCCTACAGGAAGCCGAATGTGTTTTGCTCTCCCTTTTATCTTCGCTCACACTGGGCACCCCAATCCTGAGCTGTAGCGCCCACTCACTCAACACACAGACTTCGGCTGTCCGCACTTGGAAACCTGCTGCCTGCTCTCCACATACTGGGTTAATTAGTCTCTGAGCTTCAGTTTCTAAAACCTTCAAGCGAGAATAACACGGCCTCACCGGGCTGCTGGAAGGCTTGCGAGAGCAGGCTATGTAGGTGTGTGCCTAATTAGCACTACTTTCTTTTGTCTTTGCTCTTAGGTTGAGCTGTACTCACAGGACTGCGGCCTCTTTTTGAAGCCCTTTGCTGGAAATGCTAAGTTAACTCACTGTGTAGACTGGAGCAACAAGAACCAGACAAGCTCCCTCGACACAAACAAAGCCTAGCCATCCTTCCTAATCCCTGGGACGTGCGCCTGTGTAGTAGGATCCTGGGAGGAGGGAGGTATGGATTTAGACTGCCATGGAGCCTAGATGTCAAAGGACCTGCCAGGATGTTCAGCCAATCTGCATCTCCTGCTGATCTGACTTTACAAGCATGGCTCTGAGGAGGACTTGCCTGATCCACCCCAATGCAGAACTCCTAAATGGGCACAGTTGCTCTGGATGTGGGGGTGGGGTGGGAAGGGGGGACAGAAAATTTGTGTTCTAGGACTGGACATATATAAATGAACATCATGACACACTTACACAAGGAGCTGCCGTGGGCGGTCAGGGCCGTGGTGATCTCAGGCGAGCGGCCAGCATGCAGAACAGTGATGTTTGCTCCGCTGGAAGACTTGCTCCTCCCGTCAGCCCTTGTCTCAGGAAGNAAGGAGGGGTTTTCTGGGGNTCCTGAAGAACTGTGGCTCATTCTGGCAGTCTGAGCTGTCACTCCCTTTCTGGAACCTGAATGGTCCTCTTGACTCTGATAAAAGGGGGTGTTTCCAATGTAGGGTTCAGTGTTGTTACTTTCTGTCCAATGGTTCCTTGCAGCAGCTGCAATAACAAGCAAATGCATCATGAAAAACTCAATGGCTTTTGAAAAGTCAACATGAAGAAACCTTCAGCACCCCAAATGGACCCTTGAAAGTTATTGCCAACTTCATGACTTCTTAAAAACTCCATTTAGAGGGGCTGGGGTGATGGCTCCACAGTTAAGAGCACTTGTTGCTCTTGCACAGTACTGGAGTTCATCCTAGCACCCACATGGAGGGGCTCACAAATCCTTGCTCTCTAGCTTCAGGGACTCTGACGCCCTCTTCTGGCCTCTGAGGGCACCTCTGAGGGCACCTGCACACACACGTATTGCACACACACACACACACACACACACACACAATTAACTGAAAAATTAAATCTTTATTACCCCCCCAATTTTTATTTTCCTTATTTGAGAATATTTCTCTTTGTGCTCAGGCTTGGAGCCTGTGGAACCATGGGAAATTCTCAGTGGGGAGTAAATGAAGTCATTTCTATGTTTATAATCTAAGGCAAAAATGTTAAACCATCTGATAAGCAGAGACCCAGGCAGGCAGAACAATCATTTGTATCTAAATATAACAAAGAAACAAAAGGAACAAGTTTTCTTTTAGATTAATATTGCCCACAGGATTGAGAGAAACCCACAATCCATAAAATTAACTTTGGAAGTCACTTTAAAATATAGATGTATGTGAAATATTTTACTTTATTCAACATATTCAAAATACCATTCCGATATGAACTTGATATAAGAAATATCAAAACAGTAATTATATTTTTGCATTAAACCTTTAAGTCCAGTTCATATTTTGTTGCTGCTCTCTTTATGTGTGTGGGTGTTTTGTCTTCATGTATGTCTGTATATCACTTTCACATCTGGTGCCCTTGGAGACCAGAAGAAGGCATTGGATCCCCTGGGAGCAGAGTTACAGACGGCTGTGAGCTGCCACGTGAGTGCTGGGAATCAAACCTAGGTCCCCTAGAAAAGTACCAATGCTCATAACCACTGAGCCATCTCTCCAGCCCCTTACTGGCCGTGTTTCAAGGGTTAATAAAGAGGGTGTGGCTGCAGCCACACTGCAGTGGCCAATGGCTCAGTTATCTAAGGAGGGTTNGGAGGTGAGTCCACAAACTGAGAACTTTCTCAGGGAGTTATTTCCTCCNCCAGTTCCTTGAGAATTACTGTTCATGCCCTGGTTCTCTTTCCTGGAGGTGATAATGAACAGAGGTTCCCTGGAGGGGAGGGAAGTCACTCAGGCACGTGGGCTCCTCTGGGGTCCCAGCCTGACAGGCAGGGCCCACAGTAAGCTACAAGTTGTATGTGGGAGGGTGTTGCCAGAGGCAACCACAAAGTCCCTAAGGTTATCAATGGCAGCGACCCACAGGGTATGCTTGTCTTATTCTTCTTCCTCTGCTTCAGAAGCCGTTGGCATCCCCAGAAAAGGTGCAGAGGCAGAGATATGAGGATGCTTTCTCTACCCTCTTGATTAATTGGGCACAATAACAAAAATGTCTCTCAAAGGAAATCAGAAAAAAGGGAGTTGCAGAAAGTCAGAAGGATGCCCCAAGGCTAGGAAGCCAGGAGCAAAAGGAAGATAATAAATTTAGCTCCATTAGAGTCTTTAAAAAAGGCAGAGGCCCAGTGATAACCCCTTCTTGAGATGATAGGAACGGAAATCCCAGAACCAGGCAGCTGCAGGAATTCCACTGTAGGAAAAGACTGGCCACAGGCAGACGGAGCACAGCTCACACTGAACCATACTGTCTCCCTGAGAGCAGACTAAAGAAAGATGTAAGGACGGGAAAATGCACGCTATAAATAAAACCGCAAGACTGACAATAGTCCCCTGCACTGTCCTCAATAATCCTGCCATAGTCAACAGCTAAAAATGCTGAATAAAATAGCTGTAAAAGANATGATCCCAAATGCACTTCTGAGCTGGTAAAATCAGACTAGCAACAGAGAAAGGTGAGAAAGAGTGGAGCTGGCATTTCTTCAACATCTCTGATGGCCACAGGGCTGCAGGGGTAGACGGTGTAAACTCTCCAGGAGGCTTAGGGAAACCATGGTGCCACGTTGGAATCAGAAGAACTAGACCCTGGACAAGAGACACAGAAACTAACTAACACANAGAAAGACAGCAAGGAAACCTGGCCCTTCCACCTTGGCTTAAGGCGAAAGCTAAAGCAATCACAGTTCCAAGTCCATCAGCACAAAGCCATCTTCTGAGGGTGTGCAGACTTATGCTCCCTACATGATCCAAACCTCAAGTGGAGGGTGTGCTCAAGAGCGGTCTTGTGAATACACTAAAAAAGACAGGATCTTTAAAAAAGTGATTGAAAGAGGTATGCAGCCCCCCACCACCACATATCAGCCACATATCAGTGAAGAATGGGGAGCCAAGGAGTGACCCTGATAAATGCCTTGAGGAACCTGGCAAAACCACGCCAACACTCTCTATATGAACATTCTTCCAGATCAATTTCTGTCATTTACCAAAAACAAACAAAAAAACCTCTAATAAGACATTGACGTAAAAAAAAAAAA
>LZPO01017314.1:492519-505765 GCA_001675575.1 Neotoma lepida
ATTCTCCAGCCCTGAGAAGGTAGATTTTAACATTATTTTTAGGAGCGGCAGACATCTGTCATACTCTGACAAAAGAAGGGAAGAAAAGACAGGACAGGAATCTCTTTGTTTATGTCTCTGGAAAAATGAAAAGTGAGTGGCCAGAGAGAGCAGAGACATTCAATGAAAGCGATGTGACAGCTCCTGAACACTTTTCCATTTAACAGAACAGGTACTGATAGCAACTGACAAANGCCACACAACATTAGTCACTGTCCCATGTTCCCAGCCAAGAGCCTACAGTTCATTCCAGTTTGGTTGATAATGAATGTAGCTACTTCAAGAGCCCAAAACCTATGGATGAGCATATATATACACATATATATGTATGTGTGTGTCATACATCATAATAACAATATAAAATATCATTCTATACATGTATAGACTTAAGTCCTTTTATGGGCAATCCCCCCCAAAAAAAGAACTTTTATTCTCAAGACAGGGTTTCTGGGAGCTGTCCTGGAACTCCCTCTGTAGACCAGGCTGGCCTCGAACTCAGAGACCCACCTGCCTCTGTCTCCCCAGTGCTGGCATTAAAGGCATNCACCACAATCTCCTGGCTCTAAAGCTAGTCTTAAAATCTACCGTTTTGGGGCTGGAGAGATGATTCAGAGGGTCAGAGTGTATAATGGTCTTTTAGAGGACCTGAGTTCTGTTCCCAGAACCTACACTGGGAAGTTCACAAGCACCTATAATTCCAGTTCCAGAGGATCTGATGCCTTTGGTCTCCACAGGCACCTACACTCATGTGCAAACACACACACACACACCCACACACACACACACACACACACTTAATAAAAACAAATAATTTCTAAATTATCTTTTTAGAGAAATCTCTTCTGTCAGCATCTTGATCACCACCTCATGGTTCCCAGTCTTAGTCAAAGAGAAGAGCAAGAATGGTGAGCTGGAAGGGCCCTAAAGGTCTATAACAAGGTTGTCCTATCCTATAGGTGAGAAACAGACCTTGTAACATGGTGGGATGGGCTAATACATTTGGTTGAAATCAGCTTAAATCCAGCCTCCCTCCTTTCCCTTGNGNCCTCACCTTGCTAGGCTTCATTTCCCACAAAGGAAGAATAAATGGGAAGCAATACCCCTGGTACCCCTGGCAGGACTGTTTGGAGGGTGAAATGGGGTAAGAAGCATAAATGCACTGACCCCACAGAGGTGCTCGAAGGGTAGGGGTTAGTTAGTCTCCTTGCCTGTTGACCCCTTAGGATTCTTCAAGGAAAGGTACTGATTACAGCTCAAACGTCTGCTTATACAGAGAAGATGCTGGGACAGAGGGAGGATGCTGAGGAAGATAGTGAGAAGCTAAGAACACAGCAGCTGCCTTCTGTTCTTCCTTCTNTCCGACTGAATAAGGACACTCTCAGACAGCTGGCCAGCGCCAATGGAAAACAGAGAGAGAGATCACTGGGAGGGCAGAGGGTCCCGTCCTTGCTCTTGGGCTTAGCAGGCAGTAACTGCCCAGCTGGCATAGGCACGGTGAAGTCTCCCCTTGTCCACACAAGTCAGCTGGTGTGCAGAAAACACACGGTCAGCATCTANGTGCACCAGGAGAGAGGTTAAAGGACTAAAAGGATGTGGCTTTTTGGCACTCTGCACACACCAAGTCCCTCTCTGTACGTGTGACAACCTCAGTCAAAGAAGCTGGCTTCTTGATGCCCGGAACCACCTCTCAGCCTCAGCCAGTAGGGTCACATTCCTGGGGGAAAGATACTCTTCCGTCCCTGAGAGGGCCCAGTCAGCCTTCATAGCACCTTACAATGGTGCCTGTGGCAGCCAAGCTAAATGATGATGTTAAGCCACAAGGTTTAGAGCGATTTGGGGACAGCCATTTGACAGCTCAGAAGGGGCTGGACTCATAGCCCTTCCTTTAGGGAGCCACATTTTTCTAAGGTTAGTATTCCTTGGACTGGTTACTTAACTACTTAGCATCTTCTCCCCTTTGGGTGGGAGTTCTTTCCTTCTGCGGAGATTCTCATTATGAGTCTAGCCCCCTTTCCCACCTTCCCGTCTCTTCCATCATCCCCAGATCTCACAAAAGCGTGGCCTGTGGACTGAAAAGTTAAACTTAGGACTCAGCTCAGAGCTGTGGCTCGGGGGCCCTAGGTTGTAGGAAAGGAGACAGAAAGGAAGTGTCTAGCTCTCAGCCCCCTTTCACTGATGGCTGAAGCAACAAACACAGCGGAACAGGGTGACAGGTGGGTACTAAAGCCAAACAATGGCTATCCAAACAGGGGGCTGCTGTCCTTGGAGGACAGAGTCACATAGGCAAACAGCCCACGAATGGAATGCAAACACAGCCTCCCAGCAGTGAGAACCTGGAACTCTGTGGAAAGAGAAGGGCTAGAATGACCCTCTAGGAAGGAAAAAAAAATCTCTAGTCTCTGCTGCTCATGGGGGAATATTTGGAAGCCCAGACCAAGATGACCAGACACTGGCCACCAGCACCCATAGAAGCATCTCAGGGCAGTTTCCCCGACTATCAGATTAAGGGCATTATCTGTTCGACTCAAGGCTCGTTGCCAGCAGGAACACCCACCTCCCCACAAACCGTGTGGACACAGAGCAAGGGTGACCATCTGTCCCNGTGCCAGGGAGGCTGGATGTCTGAAAAGGACTCCAGGATCTCTGCAGATGTGAGGCCTTGCTTAGTCTTCTTACTGAGTGGTGTGTAATGACCAATCAAAGCGGGCCAGGAAAATCTTAAGAGATTATCATAAAACTCCGGCTCCCAGAATCACTAATCGATCTTGTGTTGTGTTTCTTTGTTTGTGGTTTTCTTTTTCTCCTAAGTGACATCGTTTGAGGCATTAGCAGAAACCGGACAGAGGCCATNCCTGGATCCTCGGCCACACTGGCAACTTTTAGCCGTCTTCACCAGGTCATGGATTGCAGCTTTTCTGGTCTTACTCTTCAAACGTCCCTGACCCAGGTTGGGCTTAGAGCAACAGAGGGTAGGCACCACGTGGACAATGGTCTGCTGGGGCACCAGGAGATCAGGAGACCTCCTCAGAGAAAATCTGGATTATCCCAGTTCCTCCCTAGATTCCTCCTTTCCCTGAAGCCTCAATCCTGCTCACCCCCAAAACAAACAAAACAGAGAAGGCTGCAAAGCCAAGACCATGGGCACGAGGGCCCCCCCTCTCTTTAAGTTTTATTTATCATATATTTTATGTATACACCAGAAGAAGGAATCTGATCCCATTACAGATGGTTGTGAGCTACCGTGTGGTTGCTGGGAATTGAACTCAGGACCTCTGGAAGAAGAGTCAAGTGCTCTTAACCTCTGAGCCATCTCTCCAGCCCCAAGCATGGCTCTCCTAAGGCCTCAACTCTTACCTTATTTTTCCCCAATTCAGTTACCACTATAGTCCCTTTGCTACACTCACCTCCCTGTGAGCTGGGGAGAGTCCCTGCCTTAGGAAGGGGAGTCCTGTGTCAGCCTCCTGAAGCTGGATCTCACAAAACACNCCCCCCTCACAAGATGGAGCCCTCAGCCTGACCACCAACTAGTGACACCTGCCTTGGGTTCCTGAGTGGCCCTGCGAGTTATCAGTTCCTTACACACCATCGTAGCTAGAACATCCCACAAAATGCCCTACAGTATCCCTGTTACTTTTCAACAGTGGGAAAGTCAGGAGATGTCTTCTAAGCTCTTAATTCTTTTCTCTGGAACACAACTAAACAAAGGGCTGTGTGTCTGGACGGACCTCCAGAGCTGCCTTCCCCTCCTTGGCTCAGGGTTCCTCAGTTTCCCCGTCTGGGGCCAGTGACTCAGACATTCACACGTACTAGGCAGTCTGCGGAGGTAAGAGTACCGTTGAACTTGCTCTTGAGGTTTTATGAGGGGAGGAAATCTTTTCTTACTCCATTCTACAAAAATACCTCTATGTCCCAAGGATGAACAAGTTGGAAGAAAGTTTGTGAAACATGCAAGGTAGATGACAGAAGTGAAAACTGGACAAAATCTTGCCAATCCCAGGCCTGTAGCAGCAGCAGAGCCCNGTGCGTGCCCTGCACCTCTCACAGGAAGAGGCTAACAGCACCCAGACTCTGTTCACAACACGTTGTATTATTTTTACTTTCAGTTTGTCACACCACCCCCAGAAGGCTAGGAGGAATGGGGCCCTTCCATTTCACAGATGGGGAAACTGAGATCCAAAGACAGGACACTGCCAAGGTCATAAGGGCGGTACATTAGAATTCCACCCAGGCCGTGGCATTTTCTTCCACCAGAAAAAGGAACTAGAAACAAAGACAGCAGGGACAGGAGTTGGGTTCCCACTCTGTGACCGGGACAGGCAGCGCCTGCCTGCCTGCCTGCCGAGCAGCTAGCTGGGGAGGGAAGAGCTCCGGGGACAGTCTCTAGTGTCTTGCAGGGGTTCAACCTCGCAGCCCCCCACTCCCCACCGCAAGTACTCCTGCTCTTAAGGTTGACTAGGTAGCTCGTTTTCTTTGAAAGTGCACCCTTTGTCCTTTATGATATCCTAAGTGCTAGAAGCCTTTCAAACTCCGAAATCCGTTATTTACTTATACTGGAAAGTCAGGCTCTGGACCTGGAGAGACCAGTTCTACATCTGTCCGGGGAGAAAAAGGCTGCAACGGAGGGACAGTAGCCAGAAGTTACCACCCCACGAGGTGGGAGAGGAGCTTTGGGGGTCTTCTTTTTGTAAAAGGGACATGAGTGTGAGCTACCCCATGAGAGTTTTCTTCCAAAGCTCAGGGAAGGAACGCATGCATACACCTTACCAGTGGCCAGGGACAGCGTCTCTCCCTCCCCGACCACTCTCACAGTTCCACCCGCGGGGGTCCACGGAGCGGCCCCCCGGAGCGCCCACGCCCCCTGCCCCACGCTAGTGGCTCTCACTCACCCGCGCTCATGCTTNTGGGGACCCGGCCAGAACGTCCCCGCCGGGTCATGACGCCGGGCCCGGGGGCCGTGTGTCCGGTGCCAGGCGGCGAAGGCTGCCCCGCGGCCGGGAGGAGCGCGCGGCTGGCCGGGGAAGGAAGGGGGCCCCGCGTCCTGGGGGTGGCGGGCGGTGGCAGCAGCAGCGGTAGCAGCAGCAGCAGCAGCGGCGGCGGCCACCGCGGGGCGCGCGGCGAGGCCATGGTGTCGGCGGCCGCCCGCGCTCACATGCCGGGCGCCGGGCCGAGGGCGGCGGCGAGAGGAGCGGGGTGCGAGCGCGCTCCCAGCCGCAAAAGTTGTGCGAGCCGCGGGAGGGCGGAGGCGGCCCCGGCGCCACCACACGCCAATCAGCCCGGGCGGGTCGCGGGGCGGGCGGCTCCTCCTCGGTTGACATCACCAGCTCCGCGCGGGGGCCCGGGGGCGGGGAGAGGGCAGGAAGAGGGCGGGGGCGGTCTGGGTCCCCGGGGTGAGTTCACGGAACCCCCGGGTGAGCTCATGGAGCCCCCGTGCAACTTTTGTCATGGGCCCACGCCCTGGAGCATCGCTTTGGGTTTTAGAGAAATGGAATGGGGTGGGGGTGGGGGCACTTTCCCAGCTCCTTAGCCACACAGTAGGTCTGTGAAAAGTAGGTCCTGGCAATGTAATTGATACCAAGTGAGTATACAGCGTGCTTTCAGAGGACAGAGAAGTGGAGCCTAGACCCTGCTCCGCACCATGCGCCTGCGCTGCCCTTAAGGATCTGAAGAGGCCCCAATCCACCGCTGCCCTTTTGGGTCCCCAGTGCTAGTGATAAGCTTGCGTCAGCCACACTGGGCGTCTGAGGCGAGAAACTCTCATCTTCTTTAAGGTTCACAAGCTTGCTTCCCTTCCCATGCTGTCACTGTCTTTGGCTTACACCAGAGTTCTGCGGAGATGTCGCTGCTGAGACACTCCAACAGGCCACAGGGAAAAGAAAACTGTGAACTGAGGCCTGGGGTGGGGGTGGTGGAAGGTGATGGGGGAGGGCAAACCCGTAGCTAGGAAAAGGACAGCAATTTGCAAATTGAACAAAAATGATACACAGCCTACACTGAAGTTGAAATGAAATCTTTAGGGGAGCTGTTCCAAGATTGGGTGTTAATAAATTCGCTGGTTAAGTTCCCCGCCCTTATTCCCCGCCCCCAGAAAACAAATGACACAATGTCCAAAATTTAGGACCCAAATCTCTTCNTTTGTAAGCAAAGAAAGAGGAGCTCAAAATAGGGAAACAACTTGCTTAAGACTGTAGGCGAACCAACAATGAAAGGATTTCTCACGGAATGACCGTGTGGCTTCATTCTTGCCTCATAGTTTAGAGTTGTCAATAATTCGATGTCTCAACCAAAATGAAAACCACAGTTCCCTTNGGATGCTCTCAGATGTGCTGGGGTCCTTTGTCTGTTTACCAAATGCTCAGGAAAACCAGCTTGTCTCTTTCCCCCATTTCTCTGCCTCTCTCTGTCTCCAAGGCTCCATGACCCACCTCCAGGGGAGGGAGATCAAAATGCCCAGGGCAGCTGCAGATGGGCCTAGACCCATATTCTCGTGACTCAGTACGAGTGAGTCATTTGGCAGAAAACAAAGGATGCTCGGTCTAAACGAGCTTACCTTAGACGAGTGAGCAAAGAGCAGAGAGAATTTGGGTTTGGGTTTGGGTTTATAGAAGCACAAGAGAAACCTAACTTTTCAGGTCTCACATGAAGTGTTCAGACCTCTCAATAAATAAATAAATAAATAAACATAAATAAATAAAATCAAAGCATGGACACAGCTCAACGTTTTTGGACACAGATCCTGTTAAGGGGCAAGACTATGCCGCAGCCCAGACCCAGCTAGACAAGCTCCAACAGGCCAGTACACTGTGCTCATCGGCTCTGGTCACTGCAGCTCCCTCGGTTTAACAGAGAGGAAGACTAGACAAAGACCAAGTCAGCCTTTCAGGCCAACAGGAAGGCTTAAGAGTTTCAAGACTTCTATGTGCATTCAGAAATCTCACTTGGGGATCTTACCCTTCCTGCCCGGGCCCCAGGGCATTGCACCTGCCACCTGCTCCTCCCGTAAAGCATCAGATTTATCTGTCTAATCTCTCTACCATCTAAGTCAAGAGAACATTCAGAGTAACTGCCAGCTTAACCAGTGGATAAAGGGGGAGACACAGGAGAACCTGAAAAGGTGTAGGTGTAGATGGGTCCTAGAACCTTTTCCTCTCCTAGGACAAAGCAAGAGGAATCAGCAGGGAGGCCACACTTAGGACAGAAACTTGCAAACAGCAGTCGGCTTGGTCTTAGAAACTGCTTCTTTCCTGATTTTACCACCGTTTAACTGATCTGGGCCTAACTTTCTTCATCTACAAAACAGATTGTCCTAAATGATTGCTAAGGAGTGTTCTGTCCCTGATGTTTTAAGGTGCAAGGGCAAGGCTGTTGAAACAGGTGCCTAAGGACATATAAGTGGGGGCACAGTGAAACCACCAAACTGGACCGCTCTATGGGTGCACTTGAAAGAAAGGTATATTGTAAATGTGAAAGAAAAAAATAACCAGAGGCATTTGGGAAGTCCAAAGCAGCCGTGGCTCCCTCTCAGGGACAGACGGATACAAGAGAAGAACACTGGCCTTGGGAGCAGAGGCAAAAAATGGGGAAAGAAGGATTAAGGAGTGAAGCAAGAGGGGGNAAAACCCACCAAGAACAGGTAGCTGCGGGGTGGGAGGAAGGACTGGAACAGCTGGGAGCTAGCATTGTGGAGGGGGAGACGAGAAGGGCCAAAAGGCTAGTGTGGGGGCTTTGATATTCATAACAGGTACCTAGGGAATAGAGGAGCCTGGAGGCTAGCGTGNACTTTGGTATATAACCACAGCTTTAAACCAAGGGAAATGGCCCTTCCTGGCAGGTAGGTTTCTGAAGAATGCTNCCAGCAATCCTTCTCCTCACTGCCTTTTGGGGCTTGGTGTCTCTTCCCCTAGAATGTGAAAACACAGACAAGAGTCCTGATCATCTCAGATGACCTAGAAGAGCATCTCTCTGGAGCCAGGAGCAGAAATAGGATGGCCTCACAGATCTGGTCCAGCCTTGGGGGTCTGTTTGTTGATCAAGACTGAAAACNTNTCNGGCCAAATCCGAGGGGTCTGTGGGCTAGGGCTGCAGAGGTAGGTGTGAGGGAATGCCATGGGGCTGTCAGGGAAGCTGACAGAATCTAGTGTCTCTGCTTNCTGATACTACATGGAGCCAAAGCGTTCATGCCTTGGTTTGCAGTAACAAACAGGACTCTGTCATTNGGCAGCTTAACCCCATGATGTTTCATTCTTGTTCACTTAACAGCCTTCCATACCAACGTGAGGTCTGTGAGATGACTCCTTCTCACNATCTTTGAAGGGTGTGCAATCTGCTGGCTCTGCCATCCTATAATACATGGCTTCCAACTTTGCTTTGGGATATTCAGCATTGCAATCAGCCAGAGGTGAAAAGAACATTGAGGTAAGCAGGAGAAACTTTGATGAGCCAGACCTGGGAGGGGCANGCCTCACTTCCTCTTACAGTCCACTGGGGAGAACATGACAATAGGCTTCACCCAACTGGGAAGGAAGCTGAGAAACGTAGCCTAGACACAAAGGCAAGGAGGAGGAGGAGAGGTTTGGGTGGATTGCTGACAATGTCTACCACCTGGCATCAGGGTGCACGGAAGGGAAAGGAAGCACTCAAGTTTCCTCCTTTGTATTAAAAGGGTAGTGAATCGGGTGATCTCTCTGGCTCCAGCTACTTAGATATTCGGTAGTTTGCATAAGATGCCCCAAAGTGCATAAACAGAACAGGCTCCAGTGCAGCATACCCTCTGCCCACTGGTCNGTAGAGAGGACCTTGGGTTTTCTCCAAGTTCTGTCCTTAAGCTGTTCGCATTCCTCAGCCAAGTCAAGTGATCGCTCTTGGCCTCAGTGTCCCCAATTGTTCACTGAGAAGAAAACCCATTACCTTTCGATGCCTCACCAGGGNTGGTCTGAGGAGATGATGAGGTCACCAAGAGCTCTTCTGAGCACCATCATGCTCTCTACACAACGCTGTTACCAGCAGGGCCTCTCAAGTGTGCCCACTTTGTTCCTGAGCATATGTGGCAGGACAGGATAGCATTGCCATGGCTGGGATCCATCGGCGACTACATGGCAGGCCATTCCCAGGATGCCCAAGATTCTGGTGATGGGGGTTCCAGAGGTTAGCAACTTAGTCAACAAACACCTGAATTGANCTTAGCCTGGGGGCGGAGGGCTGCCTTTAGGCATCGTTGTGGGCGACTGGCCAGTTTCTCACGCTAAGCCATTCTGGGTCTTGTTTAGTCACCCTCTCATCTGCTTGTCTCTCCTCCCACTCGATTTATGAGCAGCTTTCTTGGAACTTCTGCACTTTACTCATCTTTTACCAATAGAACCCGACATAATGCCTTCTTTCATTTACTCACTCAATAACTATTTCTGCTGGGACTCCNCCGTGCCCGGCTCTGTGCTGGGGGTGGGATGAGTCTCTGACCTCAGAGCTTATAGGTTTGAAGGAGACAGCCATCGAAAGAGCCTCATTGTTTAGCTGTGTCTGTGGAAGGGCCCTGAAGAAGAGCACTCAGGAGATCATATCATCCCCCTCTAAAATGAGGTTGAGCCATGATCTGATTGCTGTGTATGTTGTTAGCCAGGTCCAAAGGGAGTCAGAAGAATATGTGGAAGCCTGAAGGCAGGAACACTTGGAATAAGATAAATGTAAAGGAAAAAAGAAAACCAGGAGCTGGAGAGATGGCTCAGTGGTTAAGAGCGCTGGCTGCTCTTCCAGAGGACCTGGGTTCAATCCCCAGCACCCACATGGAAGCTTGCAACTGTCTGTTAACTCCAGTTCCAGAAGATCTGATGCCCTCTTCTGGCTTCACAGGCACTTCATGAATGTGACGCATAGACATACAAGCAGATGAAATACCCATATACATAAAATAAGATTTTTAAATAAAAAAAAGAGTAAGAGAAGAAATCCAGGATGGCTGGAGTCCAGCCAAGGAGGTGACCCAGCCCAAAGACTGTGAGATTATTTAGACCAGGGATGCCCAGTTCAAGAATCTGTGCTTTAAGAGATTAGGAAGTCACTATCAGATTTTAGCTCAGAAAGATGGGGTTCAGTNGAGTGCAAGGGGAAGGGTGAGGGGTGACATGATGTATACAATTGGACATCATCGTTCAGTGATGAGAGGAATGGTCCACGAATGAGAGCTGGTATGAAGACTCTTCAAGTTCCAGTGAGGAAAGGACAGTTCTCCGACAAGAGTGACAGCAGCAAGTTCCAAGCATCCAAGGATGCTATGTATTTGAGAGGTCGTAGGAAGTAGAAATCCACAAGCAATGTTGGCCAAGGCATCCCAAGTTTCTGGCTTGCATGGTTGGGTAGACGTTGGTACCNTTCACAAGGAAGAGAGGACAAGGTATGAGTCGTAGGTCTTTGAAGTCAAGACCATTGATTGGGTTTTGGGCATTGGTCCCAGGTGACTTGGCAACGTCCACGTGGCAGTGTCAAGTATACCTCTGAGCCTGNGGACTTGGAGCTGAGAGAAGTCCAAGTCTGAGGTCTCAATCAAAGTANAAGGGATGAGATCACCTAGGGAAGAGAGAGCTGTAGTCAAAGAGCCCCAAACGTGAGCCCTAGAGAGCCCGATATGACATGCCCTAGAGAGAAGGCCCCGCCAGAAAGAGACTGGGAAAGATCCATGGAGAGGGTGGAGGAGAGTAGGGGTGGGGTTGGGGGGTTGGTGAGTGGGTGGTGGTAGTGTCATCAGAGCCAAGGGAAAGAGGGTGTGGTCAACAGTGTATCACCCCCAAGAAGGTCAAGTAAGGCAAAGACTGAGAGAATCCATTGCTTTGGCAACAATTGTGACCGGGGATCATAACAAGAAGGGTGACTGGNACAGAAGCCACATGAGAGGCATGCAGAGGAGTGAGAGGTGAANCCCAGCTGGCTGAGAGAATGTCTCAAGAGGGTTGGGTTTGGTGGACAGAGTGAGTTGGGNCAGTAACCACAGGGGTGAGGAGTGAGGGAGCTGTGTTGTTTTTAGTGCAGAATTTGGACAGGGAAGGGATCTCCTTGGAAGGGAGAGGACAAATGTGTAGAGGAGTAAAGGTGATGATGGCAAGGCAGAGGATGCAGGAGGGGATGTCGGAGGGGATGCAGGCTGCAGCCGGGTGCAAGGATTGGAAGGGAGGATGGAGCAGGGAGAACAGAGTCCAGCCAAGGATCCAAATCTCTGACCTCAATTTCCTGAGTAAGGCAGGGGGGAAGCTATCTCNGAGATAAGGAACTGAAGTGGTGGGCTAGNNGCATGTGGGACTGTGTAGCACGCGCAGCTAGTTTCCTNCCAAGGTACCATCAACGAGGGGGAACTTAGGACAGGAATTTGTCCTCTAACAGAATTCTGACTGAGGGGTCTAAGGCAGGATCNGTTCTCGCCTCTTCCTAGCATCTAGTGGTAGCCTTGGCTTGCAGTCTGTGCCCCCGGCTCTGTGCCCCCGGCATGACATGGGCACCTTCTCTCTCTATGCTGTCTTCTAAGGACCTGGACAGTGGTGTTAANGGCCTGCTGGAATCCAGTATGGNTGGACTATTTTTAAANAAGATCACATCCACATTTTCTAGGAGTTAGAACACAAAGGGTACTATTCTATCCAATCTAAAAATAGCTGTAGTGACACGACTTAGACCTGTCAGGGACCCACCCAGACTGGTGTGGTGGGGTCATGGAAGAGTGTCATGCTGCTTGGTGGTTACTCAACTTGGTCCTCAGCTGCTCAGCTGCTGCTCTTGAGACAGCTCAACCCCATCCACCACAAAGAGACTTANTACCCTTCCACTAGGGACAAAGACNTCTGACCTCTCCTGTCTACTCCTCCCTTCCAATCCCAGNCTGGGTCTCTACATGCCCTTTTGATACCCTCCTCTGCCCAAGGATCTACCGCTCAGAAGAGCCACTGCAGGCCAGCTGCAGAGCTGACCCAACCTCCCAGGAATTGAACTAGGAGAGGCAGAACCCGAACCCCTNATGGAACGCATGATGCTTCTATGTTGTTTTGCTCAGTTCCAGGAAGCAGAGGGCCTTTGGGATCCTGACCAAAGAACTAAAGGAATAAACCCCCTTCTGTATTTTTAATGCCCCCAGGAGAAGCCTGATTGTCCCCTTTCTGGAATGTCGGGAATGGTGTGCCTTTGTCCAGACAGAGTTAAGCTATGGCTAGAGAGCCTTTCCTTGCTGTTTCTCTGCAGATCAGTGCTAGGCTTAGGGCTTTTGTCCTTCAGGCCCAAGGTGAGAGTGTAAACACCCAGTCCCTCTGGAAACTGGCTGGGACCTCCTCCAGGGAGGAAGGGTTGCTCATGGTTTGGCCAGGGTCCCAAGCCTTATGTACAGCATTGCTGAACACCAACTTACATAGCTTGGGGTGGATCCTGAAATGACCTTCCGTTTCTTGTCTCCCCATTGGAGAAGGCCATTCCACTCCAAACAACATTCCCCCCGATAAAATCAGTTACACACTGTAAACGTCAAGGAGCCTGGAACATTCTCCTCTGGTGCAATAGGATTCTGATAAACCTTCTCTATTTTGCAAAATCTTGCAGCATGAAACATCCTCCCTGGAACAGCAGGGAAATTCCTGGGATGCCGGGACACTGGGCAAAGTGGCCAGGGCCCCAGGGAAGGAGCAGAAAGCCCAGAGTCCCATTGTGGGCAGAGAGATTAGAGTGTTCAGTCATCAACAATCGTGCACTTCTCAAGAGCCAGATCCGGGACCAGTCTCCAAAGCTGAAAAAAAAAAATGCTTTTCCAATGCTTTCTCCTCTCACTCAGTCCAGGCTCACATTAGTGCTACACACTCACCTTCCTGCACCCCAGATCTGCCGTTCCCCTGGCCACTCTTCTCCACCCGACTCAACATGAGCCTGGAAGTTTCCATTCTCCCTGAATTCTGCTGGACCCTAGCCAAGTGTTGCTGTCTGTNCATAGGTGTTTGGCCTGTGGGTCAGTTTCTGGGCATCTCAGCTTCTCTTTTTGTTCAAGTGCTTCTGGACCATCCTCTCCTCCATCTCTTCCTCAGCCTCTTTCCTCTGTTTATGCCTTTTTCCCAATCAACTTCTCCATAGTTTCACTCCTTCCCTTCNTAGTTCTTTTCCTCAACTGCTGGTTGACACAGAACTAAATGCATTTCTCCTAGGTTTGTGGACTATGCTTCCACAGCCTCTGATGGTGTGGCCTGATGACAGA
>LZPO01017314.1:555891-566932 GCA_001675575.1 Neotoma lepida
ATTTGTCTGTTTGCTTTGTTTCATTCTAGTTTGCTCTTTTATTGGCCATTTGTCTTCTAGAGAGAGAAAGAAAGAAGGTGTGGGGCTGGATGGGTAAGGAGGGGGAGGATCTCAGAGGAAATGGTGGAGGGGAAACTGTGATCAGAATATAATACATGAAACAAATGATCTCTTAAAAAATGTCTTTGCAATAAAAGAGAGAAGGATGGGAGGAGGGAAAGAGGGAGGGAGGAGGGAGAAAGAGGTGGGGGAGGGAGAGGGGGAAGAAGAGAGGGAGGGGAGAGGAAGGGAAGGGACACCAAAGGAATACAATCTAGAGAAAACAGGAATAAATTGTAGAGCAGAAAGGTTTTTACAGGGAAGGAGTAATGATATTTGTCAAGGACACAACTGAAGCAGTTATATCCACAGAACAAACAAGGATGATATTCAAAGTAAGAGAAAAAAATGAAGATATGGACAGGTCAGGTCACAACCCAAGTGTCTGGCGATTAGAAACAGTACGACATGGCCCAGATGCAGATCCCACCTTCCTGCCTTCCTGGTTAAGAAAACAAAAGCAATGCATCGTTTTTACAAGCAGCAACACACTGGATAAAAAGACATCTGCTAGCCCATCTTGCAGATTGTGTGAACCATATCACGTGACCAAATGCCAACCATGGAAACACAGCAAGGCAGGATGGGCTTTCGAGGAAGGCCCCGTGTGACACAGTTTGGAGGTTCGTCTTCTGTGCCTCTTTCTTTCTTTCTTCTACTGCCTGGATATGACGTAATGCAAGGCTCCAGCAGCCCAAACTCGGATCACAGAACAATCTGCTAAGCACGGGTGATAAAGACAAAAGTAGTCCAAGCCTCTCAGGACTGTGGAGTTGCTGTGCCCACCTTGGGCTCCTTTTGTAGGAGGCAGGTTAAATCACTACTGTCTTGTGATTTTGTTATTGGTAATCAAGCCTCATTATGACTGACACAGCAAGCAACATTTAAAACAAAAATCACCAGAAGAACTGGGAAATAAATCTGTGACATGTTCCAGAAAGGAGACCAAGATGACAAGAAAACAGAGGACTGTTAAACAAGATAGACAGGGGGATGGCAGAGCTTTGGAAAATTATCAAGGAAATCAGTGAACAGGTGGGACATTTCTTAACAAACATAAACATTGACTACCGCAGCAGTAGGAGACTTGGCTGGGCTGCGTCTGTGTGTGCAGTGCCCTGGGAAGGGAGCTGACTCACATGTTACCCTGTCAGAACAGAAAAAGAGTTTTAGGTAACTAAATGCAAAAGAAAGCTGGAAAATGAGCTAGAGAAATATACATAACACACTTGAAAATACTGTGGAACAAAGAAAAATACCCACACTATCAACATGAGGGATGATGGAGAAAGAAAGAAATCTCCAAAGATATAAAGGTCTTGTTGGGTAATGTGGTGTACAACTCTAATTCCAAGACTAGGCAGCCTAACTGAGTTTAAGGCCAGCCTCAGATACATAATAATTATAAAACCAATCTGGGTTATATAATGAGACCCTGAGATCTCAAAGGACAACAAGCAAAACCCAGAAAGATAGAAAGGTCTTGTCCTTAGGGAACCAGAGGCATTGAGAAATTAGTGGGAGTACTTATCAGGTTTGTTTTAAACAAGGATCTTCTCAGCCCTCTGAAGTCAAGAACACCCTTGCACACCCCCATTCCAGTCTCCAGTCCTGATTAAAAGGACAAAAACTAAGAGGCTGCAGGAAGAAAATGTCCTAAAACTTCAGAGATGACAAAGTGGGATCAGTCATTGCTAGAGTTAGCTTTCTGTTGCTGTGATAAACATTGGGACCAAAGGCAACTTGGGGAGGGAAGGGTTTGTTTCAGCTTACAGCTCATTGTCCATCATGACGGGAAGTCAGGACAGGAACTCAAGGCAGGAGTCCGCAGGCAGCAACTGAAGCAGAGGCCACGGAGGGGTGCTGATCACTGGCTTGCTCCCTGTAGCATGCTCAGCTCACTTTCTTATACAACTCAGGGCCACTTGCCCAGGGGTGACATCACACGCAAGTGGGATGGACTCTCCCACAACAATTATTAATCTCTAGGACAATCGGATGGAGGCATTTTCTCCATTGAGGTTTCCTCTTCCTAGGTGATTTAGCTTGTGTCAAGTTAACAAAAACCTTGTTGTTGTTGTTTTGAGAAAGGGTTCCTCTGTGCCCTGACTGTCCTAGAACTCACTCTGTAGACCAGGCTGGTCTCAAACTCAGAGATCCACCTGCCTCTGCCTTGAGTGCTGGGATGAAAGGTGTGCGCCATCACCACCTGGCTCAAGTCAACACAAGACTAACATGCATAGTTATCATTCAAACATGAAGGATGTAGGCTCAGCAGGGTACTTTCCCCAACAGTGAAAAGTGAGTTCAATGAAAGAGAATGGAGTGACTGTTTAATGGATATAGTTTCAGTTTTATCAGAAGGAAAGGACAATGGTAGTAGCTATCTCAATTAAACAGAAATATATTTATAACACTAATCTGCATACTAGAAATGGCTCAGATAGTAATCACATATTGAGTACGTTTTAACTAAGTTTTTTAAAAAAGAGCTCTGAAAACAGCTGGAAAGACTAAAGAGCGAGGTCAGGACTCTGGGGCCAGGCTAACTGACACTCAAAATGGTCTGTATCTGGGGATTACCGCTGCTGCACTGTCCTGTGCCTTCCAACTCTCTACTTCCAGAGAGTTCTCTGATGTCCTCATTCCTCAGATTCCCAGTTCTCAGTCTGAGGAGGGTTTATCTGATCGGCGTGTCCTTGGTCTTGTGCCTGAACTCCAGCTGCAGCTGATACCATAAACCTGAGTATTTGACATCTGTAGTTTTGAGTTCGAAAGGCTTCCTCTGCCTACCCCCAAGATTCATAATGCTGGGAATTCTTCAGACACAGAAAGGACATTCAGTGATGGGCCGGATGGGCAAATGACAAACGTTCACTATACTATCATAGCCAAGAAATTTCTTGTTCCCTAGATTTGATGTGTGGTAAAGGGCTTGTCTGTAAGCTGCCGGGCATGGTGGCATACAGCTTTAATCCCAAACACCCAGGGAACATAGACAGGGGATTTCTGTGAGTGTGAGGCCAGCCTGGTCTACAAGTTCTAGGCTAGCCAGGGCTACACAGTGAGACTCTGCCACATAAAACTAAAAAAAAGGGGGGGGGCAATACAAATCACAGAAAGGCTAAGAGAAGAAACTTTTTGGCTGAGTCTTAAGTTTTTTTGGTCTGGGGGGTGGGACTGGTGGTCTGGGGGTGGGACTGGGTGGTCTGGGGGTGGGACTGGGTGTTGAGAAGAGTAAAGAAGGACAGAATGGAAGTATGGAAACCACTGTTCCTGACAGTGTGACGTTTAAATGCCATTTGGCTTATCAGACTTATGCATATGATTCTGATAAAAAATAAAATAATGCTTTATATTTCAATAACACTCCTACACTAAAAATGCCCCACCTAGTTAGAAGGAAAGAAGGAAAAGCTAGTTGGTAGGAGAACACAAAGGCTTGTTTTTAAACGTCTCTTCCTATGACCTCTGTCTTGCCCTCTGCCCATGCCTATCTGTACAGAGATGATGTGACACAAAGTATCTAGATATCAAATGTACACAATAAACCTGGAGATCACTTGATATCAAGTCATGCAAAGAAGCTGCTCAAACTTCTCTGTGACTTCACTACAAGTCTTCCTTTGTAAACTGGAAGATGCTGGTATCTGTTATACTACATGAAGTAATAGACCTGTATGACTCAGCTTCTGTCGCTGTAACAAACACCTGAGATGATCAGCTCAATCAATTATGGTCTGAATAGGAAATGTCCTCCTAAAAGTCTTATGTGCTGAGGGCTTGGCTCCGGCTTGGTAGAGTTACCAGGGATGTGTGTGTGTGTGTGTGTGTGTGTGTGTGTGTGTGTGTGTGTGTGTGTGTGTGTGTGACTGTATCAATGAATTCATTGATGAGTTTGTACTGAATGGGCTCTTGGGAAGTGGGGTTTGACTGGAGGAAGTATGGTACTAGGTTATAGCCTGTCCCTGGTTCTTTGCCGTTCTTCTTTCTCTTCCTGACTGCCGGGAGGTGAGCAGCTTTCTCCCGCTGTGCCTCTCTGCTGTGAGGCCTCAACCTTGCCACAGGCTCCAAGGCAATGGCATCAGCTGAGTATGGAGAGAAACCTCTGAAATGGTGCCCAAATCAATCCTTTCCCCTTTAAGTTGTTTTCTCAGGCGTGTTATCACAGTGATAAAAAAAATAGTTAGCGAATTCACCAACTTTTAAAGTAAAAAGATTTATTTTGGCCCACAGTATCAGAGGTGTTAGTCTNTGACTAGTTGGCCCCACTGCTTTGGGCCTGCTAGCAGNGTATCATACCAAGCTTATATCACAGGCCATAGAGCAAAGGAGAGCAGAGAGAGCACCAGCNTCCCCAAACCTCCTTGATGGGCATACCTCCAACAACCTGAAGACCTCCCATTAGGCCCCTCCTCTTAAAAGTTCTGNTACCGCCCAATTTCACCATCCTGGGGCCATACATTTAACATGGGCCTTTGGGCAACATTCTAGATCCAAATTAGAGAAAGATATAAAGCACCTAGGANATGGCAAGTCCTCAAAGACGGTATTTTCTCTTTCCCTCAGGATTTCTCACACCCCATAATGACTTTCTTTGTGATGTTGTGCTTGTAGGTTTAAGAAACGCTAGACTCCTTTAACTACCATTCCTTCACCCCATGGTCCCTGTGTTAGGAGAGTCCTTGTCTGCCAACAAAACTTCCTGAGTTCTTAGCAATAAGAAGGGTCCTCAACAAAGGATAACTTAGTCTGATCCACGGTGGTTAAGCTCCAACCTCATTTTGACTAAAAGGAAAATGATATTCAATTTCTAGCTCTGGCTTCCANCTCTTATGCACAATAGATAGAAATTTTTGTCTAAAATTAGCTAGTGTATATATAACAGGGTAGAATATAAATAATTTAACTGGCTCCTAAATTTCAACATTTTGGAATAAATATTAAAATTACCCAAACTTATGAAAACTNGGGTGTAATAAACAGGTAGGTGAAGCAACTNGTAGTCACCCCAAAATAGGAGNCCCCAACATTTACATTTGGAGTACTTACCTTCTCTATTCACTATAGGCTGGGTGCACAGATCAGGAACAAGTTGGTCATGTGATTCACTCCTAGAAGTCTGCTGGTTCTGACAGGANGCTTGCTCCTCCCAGGAGGCAGTGGGCCACCCGTCAGANGTTTCTGTGGGAAAGGACGAAGGAGACCCAGCATCTAAGAGGAAGCTATCAAGTAGCGTTTGCTTGGCGCCTTTTNTGCANTTTCTCTTCTGCCTCTTTGGGATCCGGTTCCCCTCTCTTGACCCAAGCTGACTACTCTCGAGGCTCCCTGTGGGCTGGAGGAGCTGATCCATGTCCTTGGTGAACTCCAGCAGAGTGCCCTCCGAGAGGCTTCCAGTCNGGGTGTGAGAGCCATAGCTGGGAGCCTTGTCCTGGAGTAGGTGCTCAGAGCAGCACAGGGCATCTGGACCTTCTCTGGGNGCAGGNTCAGGAGACTGGAGATGACTGCACTGAGCCATGGAGAGGGCAAAGAAAGAATAGTCCACTGCAATGTAGGTTAGCATGAAGTTGATGGTGACAACGGGTGCCAGAACGTTCACCTGACCCACAAGGACAAAGGCCATGGTCACCAAGCTGGTCAGGCAGATNGCTGCTACAGGTGTTTTATTTGGCCCTTTCTACGAGAACAACAACAAAATACAGAATTATGAAATTTCAGAAAGAAAGTTTCAGAAATTTTATAATTAAATAATAAAAAATATCAAATATAATGTCTCAGGAAATTCTCTCCATGTGAAGTTGGAAAAATAACATCCAAATCATGGGGTCAGTATGAGACCTGAGCTAACACNTGATAACATAAATGCAGCATGGTCACGTAGCAGCTCCAAAACACCAGAGGCATGGGCCACATCACTATTAATATGGGTTGCTACCGTACAACTTTGGGAGTCTTGGTGTTTCAACTCCCCAAATAGGAGGCCTCCATGTGATTACAAACCACTGACCTTCTCTGCCCACTGTATGTATATTTCTACTCTTGTTTAGGGTATTATGTTTATGCAGCTCATTTAAAATGTAATATATAATTAAGAAATACAGATTATTAGTCATGTTAGGTTATAAAGGCATACAGAGATGTATTTCAGATAGACAGGTAATCTTCAGACAATTCAAAGACCTATAGAACATAGCACTTAAAATGTTTTAAGAACTTAGAATTTTCTCCACAGTGAGATGCATCTGCTCCTGGCAGAACCAATTACTTCAAAGATGATGATGGGCATTGAAAAAATTCCATATGGAATTTGTTTTCTTTGTGGCAAAAGCTAGCCATGTGGGCAAAGAAACTGCCCTTGCCACAATTGCTGACAGTTACTGTCCAAACTGGACTAGCAAGACGCAGGAAAGGCAACTGCCAAACTTTGCCAAAACAAGGTAGGATAGTCCTTCAATATTCCCTGCTTCACAGGAAAGTCTATCAGATATGCTAGGCCTTTAGGACAGAGTTGGATACCCAAACATTACAAAGGAACTTTGGGTGACTGTCTAGGCAGCCTAATAGCCCTGTCATTAGATAACATTTCACCTTTCTGGGGTCTTTGATGGAGTTGAAGACTAAATAGTTATATAGTTTTCCTTAGTTATAATAGAAAGTAAATTAGATTCAAAACTTTAGACTCACCAAGATAAGATAGATAATTAAGTATTTTCTCTAATTTTGTCAAATGCAAATGGATTGGATATTGTTACTGTAATTATTACTTAATAACTGTTTTGTTGTATATAGTTTTACTATAGTAAGGTTAAAACCTTCCTTTTTAATTAGACAAAAAGGGGGAAATGCTATGAAACAATCCTTTTCTACACTATGAATATGTGTTACTCTCATTGGTTAATAAAAAGCAGACAGGCCAGTAGCTGGGAAGGAAGTTAGGCAGGAAAGCCAAANTGAGTAGGATGGGAAGGAGGGCAGAGTCAGGAGAGACACCAACCAGCTGCTGAGCAAGCAGGACATGTGAAAAATGAGGTAACAAGCCATGAGCCATGTGGCAAAGCGTAAATAGAAATATGGGTTGATTTAAGTGTAAGAGTTAGCTAGTAACAAGCCTGAGCTACTTGCTGAGCATTTATAAGTAATATTAAGTCTCTGAGTGGTTATTTGGGAACTGGCAGGTGGGAGAGAAATGTGACTACAAAAGGTGTCTACTTTCCAAATACCTACGAGAATGGCAAACATGTAACAATACAGAGGATTAGAATGCTTCACCCATCCCTATAGCAGCACCAGTTAGTACAAATACCCTGGAAAGGGTCAGGAGTTACTCAGCATGTGAATACAGACACACTGAGCAGCTAAGAAATTCTGGTAATAGAAGCCAGAGATGGTGGTGCACGCCTTTAATCCCAGCACTTGGGAGGCAGAAGCAGGTGGATCTCTGAGTTCAAGGCCAGCCTGCTCTACAGAGCAAGTTCCGGGACAGCCAAGGCTACACAGAAAAACCTTGCCTGGAAAAAAAAATCCAGTAGTAGGAATGCAGTTTGGGGTTAGTTTAAATTTATATCCAGAACAAGGATCATCCATAAAACTCCCCAATACTAAGATGCTTCTACAACAAAGAGGAGGAGGTTGCTCAGAAACATAATGATGGGGGATGAAGTATAGCACAGAAGGATGTACACATACACACACACACTCATACACACACACACATACTCATACACATTCACACACACATTATATGCATAATTCCATGTACAGACTGCATATCCTCAATATAAAAATTCTGCATCTAAAATGCTGGAATTTTATGAAATCTGTATTTGATTTATATGGAAATTTAATTGGGAAATCCAACACCATGAAACTTTGTTTCATGCCTAAAATGCTGTGCATAATTACCTTCAGGCCATGTGGCTAGGTATATATGAAACATAAATAAATTGAGTGTTTAGACTCGGCCCCAAAGATACTGTATTATAAATATAGAAATACCCCAAACCCCCAAATCTGAAAAGCTCCTGGCCCCAGACAGTAAAGATAAGGAAAACTTAATCTGTATTTGAAGGTTTCAAAATCAGGCAAGCTGTTTAGAGNCGCATATGGAAGGAGCAGAGTTGCAAACTGAAGTCCCTGGGCCAAATTGCAATGTCTGTTTATGCCATGAGCTGCAAGTGGCTTTGCATTTTCTAAACAACTGGAGGGAAATCAAAAGAAGAATACTGCTTTGTTGCACGAATTACATAAAATTTAGATTTGTGTCCTTGGTCAAGGGTTGGGTACTCTCTGTGACAATAGATGAGCTTCAAGAGCGGAGCAAAGCACTGGTGGCTAAGGCCAGGGCACCTGCAATGTCTAAGGTACGTGCTGCCTGATACTTGAGAAAGCCCTGCAGACTCCTGAGAAAAGCCATAGAGAGGGCAAGGAAGTGCTCATCACAGAAGTCAGGGGGTGTGGAGCGAGAGGGAAGGGCCTCACTGGGGAGGGAGGCAGGGAGGGAGAGGCGGGCTGGCAGGGTTCCGGAGTGGAGGCCACAAGGGGCTTACCTCAGGGTTATTCTTAAAACCGTTGACATTGATTTTTTTTTTATGACGTTTTATATGATGTCCACTATAACCCAAAAATGTGTTCAAGTTTCAAATGTTCTGCCATTAAGAACAGGAAAGAAGCAAATATAATCATCTAATAATAAATGAAGAAGTTTTTAGGGAAACTGCCTATGTTAAAAGACTCACAACAAACAGATACAGATCACAAAGAGTTAACCTTCATAGCAAAGAGCTTCTAGAAGTTGAAAATAACCCTAATGATAGAAAAAAAAATACAAACAGCTACAAAACAGGAAGAGATAATCAACTTCATTCACAATAAAGGGAACACAAATCTTGGTATCCTGAAAGGCCATTTCTACTGTACACTGGCAAATCATTTCACTTAACAATGAGCCATAGAAGCTAGGCAGTGATGGTGCACGCCTTTAATCCCAGCACTTGAGAGGCAGAGGCAGGCAGATCTCTGAGTTCAAGGCCCGCCTGGTCTACAGAGTGAGTTCCAGAACAGCCAGGGCTACACAGAGGGACCCTGTCTCAAAAAACAAACAAACAAAAAACAATGAGCCATAGACACGCTCCTTGCTACACTGTCCTTGTCACTCAAGGCAATAGTACAAATGAGGTTCATACACACTGTGTCTAAATGTTTACAAATATAGACCAAGCTAACAACACAAATATGATAGACTATGTCTATCCTCCTTCCTTGGCAGACATATCTACAAGATAATGAGGAAGGCCAGGATTTAGGGATTTTTTTTTTGCTGTTGTTTTTTTCGAGACAGGGTTTCTCTCTGTAGCCTTAGCTGTCCTGGAACCCACTCTGTAGACCAAGCTGGCCTTGAACTCAGAGATCTGCCTGCCTCTGCCTCCCGAGTACTGGGATTAAAGGCCTGAGCCACCACTACCCGGCCAGCCTTCCTCATTAGTGGATGTCCACACTCAGCTTCCAGGTCAGGGCCTACCCCATCTCTTTGTAGACCACACTTGGGGAGGGGGAACTCACACTCGTATGTGGACTCTCAACCCATGCCTTGGCTCTATCTAGATGGTGAGAAGCCTTTGCAGATGGTGGAGGTAGGCTGGGAGCCATCTGGGCAGGGAATTTTATAGGGCAGCTTCCTGGACACAGTGTAGAGGAAGGTGCCTGGGATCTACATAGGAAGGTTCCTATGGCCCCATGAACCTTTTACATCCAACAGCTGGAACAGAATCCTCTCTTGCTAGATAGATGTGTTGACTGTCAATTTGATTGGGTTGAGAGACACCACATGAGTAAAGCATACTTCTGAATGTCTGTGAGGGCATTTACAGAGATGATTTGACCATGCAGGCTCTGGTCAAATCACTAATATTCATGTGATGAGTTCAATTTTCTTTTTCTTTTCTTTTTCTTTTGAATGTATGTGTATGAGTGTGTCAGTGTGCATGAGTGTGTGTGAGTGTGTGTGTGTGTTGTTGGAATTCCTGGCCACTCCCCCAGCTAAGTGACTTCACAGCGCATGTGCAAAGGGAATCCCGCCTCTTCCTCCCTCTCCTTCTCTCTCTTCCTCTCTCTCTCCACGTGCAGCCACGTGTGCTCTCTCTGTCTGTCTCTCTGTCTCTCTTTCTCTCTCTCTCTCCCCCCCTACTTTCTAATAAAGCTCTGATACTGGGTTTTGTTGTGCCTCGTGACCTTTTCTCGCACGGTAACCGCAGCGCTGCAAAATAGCAAAACAAAATACTAACATGTGTATGTGTGTGTGTGCACATATCAGCCACAAGAGAAATGTAATACTATTTTTGAGATTCTACCTCAAGTAAACAAACAGTAAATGCTGGTGAGGATGTGGGAAAGGGGAAATGCTTGTCCACTGTTGGTAGAAATGTAAATTGGTGCAGCTACTATGAAAATCAGTGTAAAGGTTCCTCAAAAAACTAAAAATAGAACCCCCGTATGATGCCATCAATATCTAAGCCCTGCTCATATATCCAAAGGACTCAGTATCTTTTTTACAGGGGTACCAGCACAGCCATGTTCACTGAGGCTCTATTTACAACAGCTGGGAAATGGAAGCAGCCTCGATGTCCATCAACTGATGAATGGATAATGATAATGTGGTATGTATACACAGTGGAATTTTATTCAGATGTAGCGAAAAATGAAGTCATAAAATATGCAGGAAAATGGATAGAACTGGAAAATATCACACCAAGTGAGGTCACTCAGGTCCAGAAAATGCCACACATGCTCTCTCATGCAGATCCTAGCTTCGAACTCTGAGATTTGTGTGTTTAATCATAAGCCAGGAATCTAGAAAGGCCCTATGAGAAGTGGAAGAGAAGAAGCTTTTAAGGGTAAGAGGATAGTAGAACATGTGATATAAAGTAAAGGGTGGGACCCAGGCATG
>LZPO01017314.1:681383-692388 GCA_001675575.1 Neotoma lepida
GGGAGTTTGCCTTGCAACAAGAGAAATCATTCTCCTAGTACCAGCCAGCTGCCACCTGTCACAGGCCAGGACCTGGAAGCTTGAAAAAGCATACGCACAGGTCCTGTTTGTTTTATGACGACAGTGGCAGCCTTTCCGGACTGCAACAGCACTGATTGGCATTCTGTTATCTCCTTAAAGGTCACACACAGAAGCCCCAATGGCAGATCTTTGAGAGTGTAGATGAGCCAAGTCAGGCCTGGACCAGACCTTTTTACCATGACCTTGCCCAAGATCTTTAATGTATTCAAGGCCCAGTCTCTTCATACCTTACACAGAGTCCATACTAAGATGTGCCACGCCGACCTGCAAGAGTTATGGACCATTTTGCTGGGAATTGAAAATGGTCCAGGAGCAGTGGCCTGTTTTCATACTCCTTACACTTCCTTTCATTTTGAAAACCATGCCACCTAATGCTGTCATCCCAGAACCCCAAACTCCTGGGCATTGCACCTTGTAGGGGATCTCTCTGCACCCTCATTAACTCTAGTCCTTCTTAGGCACACCCACCAAAATACCTGTGTATGGCCAACCACTGGGGTCAACATGGAACAGACACAGGAGCAGGACCACTCTGAACAGGCAAGGAGGATAGACATTACTCAAATTCTCCTACTGATGAGCACAGCACTGTAGATAGCGGACCAGGTTAGGAAAACATACATGGCGGTGAGAACTCAGACATAGTTGAAATGATCTCATCAGTCAAATCAGGGCAAGCTCTTCTGGGGATCGAAAGACAGGGTGGAGAAGGGAGTTTTCACAGAGTGTGGAGAGAAAGCATTGTAGCATGAGGAGCCATGACAAAGCACTGAGAATCAGCGGGAAGGCAGAAAGTCCTGAGGCCTCCTTGAGGAAGGGCAGTGCCAGGAAGCAGACGTCTGTCCCAAAGGAAAGGGGCGCAGTTGGTCCAGACAGCTGTGGAGCTTCTGAAAGGATTTCACACGGCCCATCTAGGGCAAGTACTGCAGGCCAGTGTGGGTGTGCAGAAACTTGCAGGACGCCAGGAACACCTGGGATGGCTTGGGCTCTGGTGGTGGTAAAGGGAAGAGGGGTTCCAAAGGGTTGGAGTAGCATTCCCAAGCCTGTTCTCACCGTGAACCAACATTCTGACTGACTATAGGGTACAAAGCATATTGAACCAAATCCCCAGCTTCGGCTTCTGCCTTTGTCCCTGTGCAGCTGGGAAGGGACTGGGACCAGTAGGCCATTGATGGAGCCCTGCCCATCCTAGTCTCCATTCACTCTAATGCTGCTCTGCTCAGCCTGAGGGTGCAAACCCTCGAGTCTTTGTTCTGGCCTGATGCTCTGTCCCTTTTCACATTAAGGTTTGGGAAATAGTTCCAACATGTCTTTAAGGTCCTTCATTTCCCAGTAACCTTGGATTCTGTCTTCTTTTTCGCAACAGGGTCTCACTATGGAGTTCAGGCTGGCCTTGAACACAAGGTCACTAGCCTCAGCCTCAAGAATGCTGGNATTATAGGTATATTCCACTTCTTTCTGACCCTGGGATCTCGCATCTCCTTTGGGAGTCCTGTTTAGAAGCTTGCGTTAAGTGCATAATTCCACCCAATCATGGCCTCATCATAATGCCACTTCTGATTAATTGAAACAGCACCTTAATACCTCTTCGACCATGTAAAACATGTCATCACTTACTGACATGCTTATGGGAGGCAGCTTAAGGCTGTGAGCTAAATGCCTTTGAGAAGCTGACAAACTAACCCATGGGTTGTGGAATATTATTTTAAGGTGTGTTACTTTTGTTTTTGTTGCATTTGTTTAACTCTGTGAAGCTGTGTTACTGTGCCTGTGTAAAACACCTGATGGTCTAATAAAGAGTTGAATGGCCAACAGCGAGGCAGGAGAAAGGATAGGCAGGGCTGGCGGGCAGAGAGGATATAGGAGAAATCAGAAAGAGAAGGTAGCCAGGGAAGGAGGTGGACTGCAGGGGTCAACCACCCAGCTACACAGCAAGCCACAGAAGTAAGAAAACAGGAAAAGCCCAGAGGCAAAGGTAGACAGGATAATTTAAGTTAAGGAAAGCTGGCAAGAAACAAGTCAAGCTAAGGCCAGGCATTCATAATTAAGAATAAACCTCCATGTGTGATTTATTTGGGAGCTGGGTGGTGGGCCCCCCAAAATAAAGACCAAAGACCAATCAACAACACCCATGGGTCCCTGGTCTTCTCTCAGTGAGAGGTTAATGTTTTGCATTTTCATGTATATCATTATTTAAAAGCACACAAGTTAACCTTAATGAGGTAGGGCATTCTATAGCTTAACTCCGTTCTTTAGCATGTTCTTGTGACAGCACATAAATGGTTGTTCCACAAGGTGAAAACAGAGGAGCTAGCAAGGGTTGGGAGGTGGGGAGGGAATGCTGAAAGAATCAACTTAAAAATTAGCAAAAGCAAGAAAAAAAAACCCACTTCCAAAGAGAAGTGAGCAACTGCAGACTTCCACTTCGGTTGATTTATTCCGTTACTTTTTAAAGAGTGTTTCTGCTTTTTGTTCCTTCAATGTTGCCATACAAAGCAGTGTACAGGCTGCCTCCAAGGGGGCTGGAGAAATGGCTCACTGGTTAAAAGCACACACTGCCCTTGCAGAGGACTTTCGTTCCTAGCACTCAGGTTGGACAGCTCATAACTACCTGTCACTTGAGTTTCAAAGGGACCCGACACCTTCTGGCTTGTACTGGACACCTGGAATCATGTGCACATAACCCCCAACACACACACAGACACCTGTAGCAAAAGAACTCTCTCCAGCTTCAGAATCATTTCTTCTTTAACTGAGCTTTTTAACCTGTTCCTGAAGTGGTGTCCTGACAACTCTGTAATACACTTGTTGGCAAACAGAAATTATAACTACTGTTCTCCTTACAGACATTAACACAACTCCTACCCACCTTGTTGGCTAGTTCCTTTTCCGATGGTCAACTGAATACATTCTACCTTCAACCTTCTGGAAGACATGGAGGTGGAGTATACACAATACTTGGGACAAGATGTATTTGGAATATTTTCATAACTATAATGAGACATCTTTTAGTGTGCCTATACCTTGTCAGCAACCCATCAGTAAGGTATTGAAATTTTCCATTTCTAAGATATTAGGACTCAAAGTCTTGGATTTGGGGATGTTTCTTTATGGACTGAAGTTGTTCAACTTGTGTGGTCTGCCAGCCATAACTTCCTAATGCCATGCTTCACATGAGGCAAGGCAACCAGCATTTGCCCAGGTAGGGTCTTACCTTTCTCACACATAAATCTAATCTACTCACTGCATTATAGTTTACATATTTCTGCCTCAAATAATTTGATGGTAAAACACACAGGTGTAGATGGTGTTGATGGAAGCCACAGAGGATTAGAAAAGTTAAGTGGCTTCAACAAGGTCATTTAGGAAGATTAAGGACAACCAGTGAAAGTCCTTTGACCGTAAGACCCATCCCACTTCCTTTTGCCCAACAGCCTGGAGAACATCACCAAACCACATCCCACTGTCTCAGCACGGTCCTCAACAAGAAACACCCTCGTTTCATTTAAAGCCGTCCCACTCCCACCGCCCATGCTGTTGGCAAGTCTTTCCTAAACAATACGATTTTCACTAAAGTCTTACAAACTCTCTATTCCCTCATGCTTTGATGGCCAACATCTGCTCTCAAACCAAGACACCCAGTTGGCTAGAACGCACCCCCAGTTCTCCCTGTCATCCGAGAGCTCCTGAATTGCCCCTATTCACTGTTATGTCCTGTGCCTTTTACTGTGTTCTAGCAATTGTTGTAAGCCTCACTCTTTCGCTGGCAGAAGTTTGCCTAAGCGATGGTATTGCAGCTCCCACACACAAAAAGAGATGGCCACATGGGAGGTTTGAGTTTAGTTGCTCAAAGACCTTGAAGGGGGAAGAGTGCTGTAAATACAACCGTAGTCTGGAAGGAACTTGCAGCAGTGTGTGAGCACAGAACATTGACTATATTAAACACCTTTCCATGGAGGCCTTGGCTGTTAGCATCCCCAGCACTGGCTTCCCGCATCCTAGGTAAGAGGTGATCCTCTGGACAGCTTCCCTCATTTGTAAATCCACAGAGCATTCATTGATTACCCAGACCAGTAACAGGCCAGTTCCCTCAGACTATTTCAGCAGCCACACACTCCAGACTTGAATACTACCCACAAATCTGGTCATTTCCATTGGGGGTAACTTTTTGACAATGTTCTCTGTTTCCTCTGTAATGGTTTCCACATACCTTAACTTCTGGAGCTGGTTTATTAAATTCCATTTTTCTTAGAAAATCACACCAAAGCAGAGCATAACCATGCTTTCCCACTTACCCATTTATTGAGGAAAGTGATCTGAAGTATGCAGCACAGTACCGATACATCTTTAAACTCAGTGTTTGCTATAGTCGTATAAAGTACAACACTGTGACATGTAATCTGTAGTTGATACCACAATCAATGTTTTCAGATTAAGATACTAGTAGCCAGGCTGGAGCAATGGCTCAGTGGTTAAGAGCACTGGCTGCTCTTCCAGAGGCTCCAGGTTCGATTCCCAGCACCCACATGGTGGCTCACAGCCCCCTGAAACTCCAGGTCCATGTTCCCTCTTCAGCACTCCACCAGCATTGCACTCACACGGTGCACAGACTTACATGCAGGCAAAACACACAAAATAAATCTTTAAAAAAGATACCAGAAGCCTCAGCCATCTATTACTTGCACTTAGCACAGTGTCTCATAAGTAGGTGACCAGTGCTGAATGTAGGTGAAGGTTCTGTGCCCCAGCCACCGAAGATCCAAGTCAACAGGAATTGCAAGTCCTATCCCAGGCAATGCTCTCTTGGCTCTCTTCCCTACACCGCAGGAGCATTGGCTTCAGCTTTAAGAACGTGAGAAGTTAGGAACATTAAGGTTACAACTTTCAAAGCTCATCTGTGTAAGTGAGTAAACAGGCAAAGGCTCAAGTGTTCTCCATTTTACAAGTCAAGGCCATTTTAAAACTTGCATTTTCCCAGCATTTGAGAATGTTGTTGTTTACAGTGTCACATTTTTTTCATCCCTGCCCTTACACAATGGCACGTNTATAACTGCCTAAGTCTATGGATAAAAGGTTTTGTCCTAAACACNCATTTTATCTTCAAATGACGGTGTGGGGGCAGGCGGAGGGAAACCCACTAAAATTAGGAGACCCTCATTTTCGCTTTACTTCACTTAAAGCTCTCGCCTCTGCTGACTCTTGATCCAGGAGTGGATGCTGTGTATCCTAATACCCATCAGGTTCAGCTAAGCAGGGAACAGCTGGGAAGTGTGAAGATTCTATCCAGGCACTAATCAGAAAAATCATTTTGTGAGCGGTGTCAAGTAAGACTCAGTGACAACACATTAATTCAAGTGACTTCAATTTTATTTGTTTATTTATTTATTGTATAGTCTTCAGAAGGTGGGAGAAGTGTCGGGTAGAGCCTCTCCCCACCCCTCTCCCCACCAAGCCAAATCACTCAAGAACTGGGATCTAGGAAATGCAATAGTAGACTATCAGTGGTATCATTACGTACAGTTGGTTACAGCACCATGCTAATAAGCCAGGGTCTGAGCACTGACTTCTGCAAGGGCCAGTTAACTGAAGTTTGTCCCGAGGACCCGAGCAGCACTGTTAACTGCAGACTGCTTTCTTACAATGCACCCCACTGTCAGAAGACAAGGTCCTGGCAAGGTGGTTGGTGAATGAAAACAGGCCTATCTACACTAATGGAAGAAAAAAGAAATCCCATGTGTGCTACTGAGAAAAGGTTATGGAGTCTTGTCACACATATTCTTAGCTCTACGTTCAACATGGTTCAATCTGAAATAGTTGATTACAGTTAACAGTTAACTTGATCTTAGAACTAGTGACATTCCACAGCAAGCCACAGTAAAGGCCCTGATATTGTTACTTAACCCATGGAACTATTAATTCCACATGGACATCCTTCCCTCTTAGTAACCGTGTACCACATTTTTTTTTTGCATATTTACCATTAGTCATTTGGTTCAAAGTACTGTGAAAAATTCAGCTAGAAAATTATTCATAAAACTGTATTCTGTATTTTATTTTCAAACAGCCAAGTGTCCACATTGAAAATGCAGAATTTGCAAATATAAGTTAATCTAATAATTCAATTTAAAATAAAGTCAAACAGCTTCCTTTAGTATCACAATACATAAAACGGTATTATAAACTCCAAGAGGCGAGGTGAACTCTATGACAGTGTCAAAAGCTATGAACTCATTAAACCTCATAACGTCAGTTCCTGTCTCATGACCAGGCATGAGNCAAGCCACCCACCGCTGTATTCAAATGGCTCAGTGATTCACTCATGGTATAATGTGGGGTCAAGCAAGATAGTTTTGGTTATTTTTTACAATGACAATAAAAAATCTTTCAACAAAAAAATCCTCCCAATTGTTTAAAAACAATTATACATGGAGGACAATTATATTTTAAAATATCTTGGCTAAATTTCAATGGTTAGGCTGCTGACTGCAGTGTAAAAGTTTGTATTTAAAAATATCACAAATATAGTATTTAACAGTGAAAATTTCAATGTGGTTAAGTTTCACTGTGAAGCGATTTCACCTGAGTAGACTTTGAAATCTAGTGCTCATGTTTTGAGGGAAGGGAAGGAAAGCTCCGTTTTGTGTCTGATACTGAGTTTGCAGCTGATTCTCCCACCGACCCCTCGAGGGCTGCAGGATCCATCTGCTGTGGTCCTTCCCTTTCCCGCGTAAATTTACTCTGGCATCTTAGGAATTCTCAGTATCCATCAAATATTTCCATGTAGCTACCCATTCAAGCATAGCAACCCAATTCATTCAGTTCTATACAACGGCCTCTACATTATATACATGTTTAATTAGCAATAGGAAATAGAAAATAAAAATTTACAGTGATTGAGAAGGGGTCAGAGAATAAGACAGGGAAAGTAATACTGTATGTGTAGAATCAGAATATCCTATCAGCCTACCACTTTCAATGACAAGGTTTTCTTTTATTGGTTGGAATACAAAGAAGGCATAAGGGATTCCAGGAAAATAACACTATGTCTCAGAAAATTCAACGTCCTCCACCATCAGGATTTCCATCACACATTTAATTTCTTCTGTACAATTTTTATAAATGTGTTTTTCTTTTCAAAGTCATCAGATATCCAGGTGAAACTCAGCACTACACAGTATGCCCTTGAAGCAATGAGGTTAACCTGCTTTATTTGGGTACCAAGGTCCCTTCCAGACAGCATTAAAATAAAGACAAGTAAGACTAGACAGATAAAATCCAGTATAATTCAAACCCNACAATGAAAAATTTCCCCCATATTGTTGCAAAATTCTTTCTACTGAAATGCTTTGCTACAATAATAAAAAGCATACATTACATAGAAAAGGTACCAGTGTACTAAAAAGTGACAGGAGTGGACTAGCAAATCCTTCAAAGCACATTATAGAAATGACTAGCATTAAAAACATTTCCCTATAAAATGTAGGTCATAATCATTTATAAATTGGCGGCTTCATTTCTAAAGCAGTGACGGGTGTTCAGAGAGCTGTTCTGTACAGTACAGTATCTACTCACTTCAAGCTATAAGTTTGTCTTTCTTTGTATTGAAGTTGAGTAAATTCATCTGGTCAGCTGAGAAATCAAGCTTGAAAAATAAGTATCTAAAAATCAAAGTAGAAAGTTTAGAATCATTGAAATGTAGCTATGAAATATGAAGAAATTTATCTACTTCACAATTGAACTGAAGTTACCTGAACACTTACGGGCTTGAATCTAAAACAGAAACACATATTAAAACCCAAAGCAAACCACAGTTAGGTAGCGGTACAGAAGCAGGAAAAAAAACACATCCCTTCCTTCAGTGTGATGGGCACTAAGTTCTGCGGTCTTCCTCCATCTTTGCACAAGAGTGGTAAGGCCATTCAATGCTTAGTGAGCGTGAGTGCAGATGGAGTCAGGTCTAGCCTGTCTCCCCTGCAACATCAATTATGCTGTGTAAACAGTGTTACGTTCCAACAGAAGGAACAATGGAATTTGCTTATAAAAACTGATTAAAGATAATCATTATTAAATGAAATAAGGATAACTAATAACTCTGAAATGTCTCTATAGAACGTTCCTGATGCTACTTGTAAAGTTAGCACTGCTATGTATTATTGCTTACATACAGTACAACATCACACGCCTTCTAACATAAAGCCGTACTGTGATTGGTTTGTACATATTTACAGAGTCTTAAAAACAAGCTGTAAAAACATTACATACTTTCAGACAATACAAATTAGCACATTGGTACTCACTTCAAACAAATGGAATGCATAACATTAATAAACGTCATAAAGGAAGACTCACATCAAAGTCCTTGATTGTCAAGACACGTTTATATATAAACTCTAACTGTGCAGAATTAAAGATTCAATCATAGGTACATCCTTACTCGATGAACCATATTTACAGCATGGTATTGCATAAAAAAATAAAATAATGTTTACAGGGTTTTACTTTTTTTATCCATTGGATTAAAGAAAGCAACAAACACAACAAGAAATGTTTGTCTGCTTTAGTTTGTTTCCTACCAAAGTTTAGGTGGAAAAAGGAAACATACGGTTTTTATTTGCAGAATATAGCAAAAACAACTGGAAAATTATTTCCCTGAAATAAAGCAATTTGAAACGGAAAAGGTTTAAATTAAATTGCAGACTCAAATAAATTCTCACTGATTACAATAGTGCTTCTTCAAGTAAATACACTGGAAAGGATGAGCTCTGGTTTAACGGTCCTAGGGAGTGCAGTATGCAGCGTGCCTACTCAAAGGTTCCCGGCCTCTTTTTTTTTATTTATTTATTTATTTATTTATTTATTTATTTATTTTTTAAAACAGCCCTTTAAAAACCCAAATTAATAAAAATCAAAGAAATGGCAAAAGATCTAACCTCACCGGCACTTCGCAAGTGTCTCTCATCTGTGGGAATGAAAGCTTGCCCTGAGCACAAGGCCTCCTACCTCTCAGGAGATAAAATGACCCATTGCTGGCACCCTGAGTCAGAGCTAAGATGGATTCCTACCTGACTAGGTAGCACATGCGCACTGTAGATCCAAAAAAGAAAAAAAAAGTAGGAGCCACTCAGCTATTCCAAACCCAATGAAATACATGTGCAGTAAGAACTGGAGTTCAAAAAGCAACAATGCTTTCAGATGCTGGAGAGCTCCTGCCTTGTCTAGTGGGAGGTCTCCCAAGCCCAGACCAGACCAGGAAGAACCTGTGAGAGAGCAGAACAGGTTCATGGTGAGCAAAAGCTGAATGAAGGGCACTGGGAGCTACTCCTCTAGAAGGATTTGCTCACTGAGAGAGATGAGAAGTGTGAACTGACAGGGATCCACTAAAGCAGCACACAAGGCCACTTCCTTCCTCTAATGCCCAGAACTTTCTGAACCAGAGTGGAGAACCCCAAACTTTTGAGATGCTTCTCGCATGATGAAGAAACAAGCTGAGCCTGGCAGGCCTTTAGGACTTCACAGTAAGAGTGGTGACCATACANGGTAAGTCAATAAGTTATGCTGGCTATTGGTTATCTCAAATGCTTATAACCTGGTAGGAAAGTCTGCCATNGTGTAGATTTAAAGAAATGTGTTTAAGACAGGAATGCAATGCCTGAAATTCTGTTTACAGAACTTCTATTTTCAAAGGCTTTTCTTCCTAAGCTTACCTGAACCGCTCAGCAACCATCACATTCTTAAACCTGTGCTGGTGATGTTACAAACAAAACCCTTTCCACTGTACAAGAAATGCATTAAGTTCTCAGTGGAACTACATGTTTTTAAGATCAGGCTCAACTTAGGAAATAAATGTCTACTCTTATCCAAAGTATTATGAGAAAAACACAAATGCCCATCGAGGGTGAGCCAGGTCCCATAACACTTCATCTGATGAAGCATTCCTGCCACTACATGATGCGCCATAGACACACATCAGTCTTCGGATCAATAGTGGCAGAACTTAAAATAGTCACTTCAAAGAAGTCTTAAAGTTCTTGAAGCTCTGACAGCAAAGCTGTCAAATGGGAAAACTATGATTTCAAGCCAAGTTTCATTACAAAATGTAGAGGAAACCACATTAAACATAACTTATATTCCTTGTCATAAAAACACCAACATATTAAAAAATAAATGAGTGTAAGTGAAGGATATTGGGGGAGGATATTTCTTTGTTCCCTTTCTTTCTGAGAACAGTCTTGGGATAACATTAAATAAAAGAAAAATAATTTAAATGGGTAACATACTAACACTAGAACAAAGCACATAGCTCTACAGGGTCAACAGCAAAGTCAAATGGAAGTTAGCGAAAGCTTCATCTCCCAAGGGTAGTTCAGGTTACCACTGGTGCGTTGTGATAAAGATGCAGAAATTTAAGTACAAAACCCAAAAAGATGGAACAAATAAAAGAGGAGAGCAGAGTCAGTGTAACTAATGTTAGTCTCCAAAAATTAAACCTGTCCAATGTGTAACTCAAACCATCATTCTTCATAAAAGTGTATATATATGTATATAAAAGCACTATTTATTGTACCATGCTGTATTATTTTAAGACAAAGTATACATATATAAAAAAAACATTCGTGGTATAAGGATAAAGTCTATAGTTTATTTAGATTTTGAAATGCAACAAAAAATTTCCGATCACTCATCTAGCTGAAAAAGAAATTGCAGTTACTGGAATCAGCACTTCCGCTTTGTAAAACTGTCATGAGCAGTATTCACTTAAAAGTAACTTAAGTAAGCAATTAAAATGCCCATTTCTTTAGTTTCTTGGGATACTGTTTAATTATCCAATCTATCAAGAGTCCAGAAAGAGAAGAATTAAACCAGGTTTTACAGTCCAAAGATATCCCAACTTCCTTTTATTGCCAAAAAGCAAAATTGTCAATTA
>LZPO01017315.1:27450-40851 GCA_001675575.1 Neotoma lepida
ACCATTTACCAAAGCAAGGGAAGACCTTTTTAGAGATGACAATGCCATTCAGATACTCTCCATAATTTTTTGTATACAATACCTGGCATTCAATCTCAAAAAAAAAAATCACAAAATATAAAAGCATACTCACCATCACCTGCAGGAACACGTAAGAGAAAGAAAGTAATAAAACTATAAGCAGAAATTTGGAAACTATAAGACATAACGGAATTCTAGAAATGAAAACACAAAAAATAAAATAAAGGACTCAATAAGTGGAAGTGCTGCCTCTGATAAGAACATTGAGAGTCTTAAGAAACTGTTGCTCTTATTCTAACAACCAAGGCGGGGCAAACACAACACAAAACTAGAGCTGTTCTAAACCTGTCAGAGATGAGGGTGCAAAGAACTTAAATGAACTAACTCCAAAGAGGCAGAGTATTTGAAGAGATCAGCCAAAATACTTCACAGATGATAAAAGTGATTATCCTACAGCTACCATAAACCCAACAACACATAAATGCAAAGAAAACCACAAATGGGAATCTCAAGAGTCAAATTTCTGACAGTCATATTAAAGGGCAAATCTTAAGGGAAGCTAATAGAGGGAGTTTATTATCCAAGTTTTATTAGCCAAGAAGAAAAACTACACATACACCTGACTTCTCAACAGAAAAGATGGAGTCCAGCAAACAACAGAACGGCACACTTTAATGGCTGAAGGAAAAAACAAAACAAAACGAAGCATAACCATCCAACCTCTGAAAACATACAGAATTAAATTACAATACAAATGTTTTCAGACAAACAAAAGTTAAGAGAATACATATCCAACAGACCTAACTACATACTAAAGGATCTTCTCCAGGAAATAATCCCAGATAGAAGCTCAGACATGCAGAAAAAAAGAAATGAGAAAAGAATATCAGCAAATCTAAATAAATGGTGACTTATTTAAAAAGAAAACTAAAATATACAAAGTAACAAAAACTGAAAAGGGCAACTGATTATAAAAAGTTTTGCACTGTCCAAGAAATTACATAAAGTACAAGTTAAAGATGTTTTTGGAACCAATGAAATAAAGAGTAAAAGAAGTAACAAATGGCTGTTACGAGGGAGAAAAATTGCTAACTGAAAAGAACTACAAGAAAGAAAAAAAAGGGACTGGAGAAATGGCTTAGCTCGTGATCTAGTAAAAAAACTAAAATAAAAAATAAAAACATAACCACATACTATATATATAGCATGCATATATATGTGTATGTATATATATGTAATATTCAAGACTGAATGAAGTCTGAAAACAAATATAAATATTTAACACTAAAAAAGAGCTGAGAGGAGCTGGAAAGATGGCTCCAGTTAATCAGTTAAGAGTACTTTTGCTCTTGCAGAGAACAAGGCTCAGTTTCCAGCGTCCACATTGTGACTCATAACCACCTGTAATCTCAATTTGAATCCAGCATCCTCTTCTGACCTCTGTAGGCTCTAGGCACACATGTAGTGCACTTACAAACACGCAGACAAAACACTCATACACACAAAATAAAAATAAATCTTATTTAAAATAACAGCTGAAAAGCTACATTAATAAATTCCTAACAGTGCATTTACTCACTAGAAAGACAATTGTAATTGTGTATGCATAGTAATAGAGTCTCCAAATATAAAAAACTGACATAAAAAATGAGAAATAAAGTACCACAGAGAAGAAGAAAAAAATAAAAGCACATTTACCTTTGGAATTCCAGAAGAAAATTAAAGTACAAGCAACAAAAGAAGAAATTTTTCCTGCCCTAAATAGGTTCACAAATGCAAAAGAAAAATACACTAAATACAGAGAAGCCACATCATATACCCACTCAGGTAAAAATAATTTAACCATGAGAGACAAAAATATAAGCCAAGTTACATAATCATTATCTAACTTTCATGTCTTTTAGGCTCTCCTCTCAATCTAGTATAGAACAACAAAACGAGAACGATAACAGTTATGTTTAATGGACGATTAAGATGAGCCAGGGTCTGTTCTAAACATGGATATGTATCAACTCATTGTTTACCTCAGCACAACAGGGTGGGTGGTAAGTTATTATAATTGTCATTTACAGTAAAGAATTGCCCAGAATAGTCCTTGTAACCTTCTCTCTCCTTGCTTAGCCCTCTAACTTTGGGGTCACAGCTCTGACTATAGAGTTTGGAAAAAGTACCAAAATTATTTTAGCACTATTCCACTTATTCATATGGATGTTTCTCAAAAAGCTATCTGTAGGTAAAATAGAACTTTATTTATGTGTTACACAGTTCTTATTCTAGGTACTCACCTAGTTTTGGTACCAGTATCTTCTGTAAACATAGGGCATTTTCCTCCCTTTGTAAACTCAACTACAATATGTTTCTAAATCTTTACTGCAGGTTGGGGTTTTTTCCCCCCTTCTAAGTAGATCTATTCTCACAACATGAACTATGATCATCTCTCTCTAATAACTCCTGAACATACATGTCCAGCGTATACCTTTCACCAGATCTTCAATTCTATAATACAGTTATAAACACATTCTGCTGACATTTTAGGCTCAAAGTGTTCTAAATGGAAAAATGTGCCCTGCCCCTTTGCATTAGTCCATTTAATGTCAGGATAACAAAATACCAGAAGCTGGATGGCTTATAAAGAAAAGTTTATTTAGTGCTAACTGTAGCACAGACCCCTTTGATACATCACATCATCATGGATGGCAACACAAAGAACCTAAACTGGAACTCCAATTTCCTTTGTAACAAAAGTACGTGCAGCATTACCACTGCATTCAAAANAGGGGAGAGGAAAATGTGAACAAAGGGCAGACAAATCTCAGAAACAATATAAATATCAAGTAAAACCTGAGAAGATGCCAATTTTATTAATAAATGTAAACATAAAGGCTGGGGAGACAGTTTTTTGGGTAAGGCACTTGCTGTGAAAGCACATGGGCCTGAGTTTGAATCCTCAACACCAACAGAAAGCCAGGAAGATGTAGTAGTACACATCTGTAATCCCAGTGCTCCTAAGGCAAGATGGAAAAAAAGCAGCAGAAGAATCCCAAGAAGCTCACAGGCCCTCCAGCCTGGCATATACAGCTACAAACAACAAAGAAGTCCTGCATCAGGCAAGCTAGAAGAATAAGACCAATACACAAGGCTGTCCTCTGACATCCACATGAGTACCACAGCACATGTGTAGCAGCACTCACATACGTCATACAAAATAAACAAATAGAGACACTTCTGTTTTCATCAGTCAAGCTGGTAAAAACCAAGAAGTCTGGACAAATAACTTATGGGCAAGGGTGTGGAGAAATAGACACTCTCATTTGTTGTTAAGAATCATCTTTTAGGCAAATAATTTGCAAAAAAAAAAAAACTACCAAAAATTAATACATAGACTCACATATATACAAAATCAAAGATCATTTTCAAATTAATATAAATGCCCTCCTAACTTACAGTTCCACAATTATTTGATGGCACATATGCATATGAACATAGAGATATTTATAGAAAGTGGACTCATTATATCATTTGTTAGTAATCGAAAATTTAGGGGCATCAGAAGACAACTAGTTAAGTAGACTGTGTCAACAAAATATGGCTATCAAAACAATTGTGGCACATTTACATGCACTCATGTAGAAAGAAGTCCTAAAACAAGTTGATAAGTAGTATGGACAGCATAATCCAACTTGTCATTTTTGTTATAGATCTATTGCTTAAGTATTTAATTATGCATATACATTATAAAATCTGTATTATTAAAAGTAGTTACCTCTGAGGACAGGTCTGGAGTACGATTTCACACTTTATACAGTCATTCAAAATTTTATAATTTAAAAAAAATTTTATAATCAAATCAACAATTAACTTTACACAAAAATTAAAATTCCAATTAGCAATCAGGTTTAGCAATGCTGTTCATAAAGATAAATGCCATGGCCAGAGGAATAAGGACTACCAGGGCCTCACCACCTCTCCTATTCATTTTCAAGTTACTCCAACCTCAGATGTCACACTGGAGATTTCTGAGGGAAGATGTGTCTNCCAGGCAGCCAACATATATATAATCTATATAATCTGAAAAGGTAAAGGGAGAGCAAGGGACAAACGGTAACCAGTAGTAGTAATGGACAGAAAAGGGATTTTCTTCAATTCTGTTAAGACAATTATTTCTGTTTATGGGAAGAGTTTGTGTTCGTGTGCTTGTCTAAAATCTCCTTGACTGCAACTGTCACAACCTCCTGTGGTCAAGAGCATCCAAGNGGGACTCAGAAACTAGATTATTCTGTTTATTAAAAGTGCTTACATAAAGGTGTTCTCAGAAGGGAGACCCCTAAGACTGAGAAATTTGCTTGATGCAGACTTCAAAAATTCCCTTATTCCTCTTCTTCAGTTACATTAAGGTGCATAAAGGTTGAGTTCAATATAGCTCTGGTGCTATTAATAAAGGAGGTCATCATCAAAACATTTCTGTATACAATCCATTGAACAAAATACATAATTTTAAAACTAACAGTTCCCACTCAAACTTCAAAAGCTTTCAAGAATTAATCAACAAGAAGCTAAAATTTTTGTTACATTTAGTTATATAATTAAAAATTATATATAAAGCTTATAATTTATTATTCTATTCCTGAATTGCTAACTATAATGACATTTTCTCATCTATATCTTATACATGAAAATACACACTGATTTTTTTAATTCATCCATTCTGTAACAGAAAACAAACATTCTTTATTCAATTTCTATATAGTATCATTTTTAAAATTTGCTCGGCTCAGGAATCCTGAATAAGTTTTTACCAACTATTGTCAACTAATAATCAGTCCTGAAAACCAAACGAAATATACAAAAAAGAACAATTTGTCTCCAGATTTACAGAAGAAAGGCTCAGGCTGTAGCTCAGTGGTAAGAATACTTCTTTAGCATCTAATCTGCAAGATTACAAGTTTAATTCCCAGTACAAGCAGCACACACACACACACACACACACACAATGCAGGCACAGAATCTACTATACAGAGATACATAAATCCAGAAGACATTGTAGTAGTTTAACTCCAGGTGACTTTATTATGGCATCTTCATATATGCAAACCTTCCAGGAATCACTCTGAGGAAATGAAAAATAACTCATTCTTGAGAGCTCCTGTCTACTGGCTTCATAAACTAAGTAAAACTACCCTAAAAATCCAGATCCAGAATTACAAGAGAAAGCTGCACTATTACTTGATCAGCACTGACACAATGATTCTAGAATGCTTTCCACCTATAGCAATAATGTTGTTTATTACCTATCTTTGTTTTTCAAAACAGGGTTTCTCTGTATAGACCAGAGTGGCTTCNAACTCAAAAGGATTGGCCTGCCTCTGCCCTCCCAAGTGCTGAGATTAAAGGAGTGCCCTACCACTGCCCAACAAACTACTACCTATTTTATCTCAGCTATTATACCCAAGGCATTCTGAGGACACAAACATCCATTTCACCTTAACTATCTATCTCCAAAGTATGGGGCTTTATAATTAGCCCTCAAAGATGTGTTTGCAATGAGCCAAAATTATTTAAACCTTTAGATCTAGCAGTAACTGTCTAAATGAAAAGTTAAATTAAAAATCCTTGCTATAAAACCATTTCAAAGGTTACGTCTAATACTATTTTAAAGAAAAGTAAAGCCATACAATCATATTTGCAGACTACCATTTGCTAACTCCTTATGAAGAATTAGTCAGGTACTGATTTCACTACAACAAAACCTATAAACTAGACATGGTGGTACATGCCTGTCTATAATCCCAGCACTCAGAAGCCTAGGCCAGGAGATCACAAGCCTGAGGCCAGTCTAGGCTACATAAAAAGACCCTGACTCAAAAACTAAATTAATATAAAACAACCACATCTTTAGAAAAAGAAGCAATACCTGCTCATTCCAGCCAGCTCTGTAAACTCGTCAACTTATTTTACACTCCATGCATGCCCCTTCCAAGCCTGAGAGTAAGCAGCTATTATTTCTGGTAATACTATAACTTAAAATGCTTCACAATTACTTAACACAGAACTTCTGTTTCATGAACTCAGGCCTGAAGCTATTTTTACACACATAAGATGAAATCACATACAATCATTTAGAAGCAACAAGCACATTTTCCCAATCATACTTTATACCTGGAAAAGATATATAATTAAAGTAAGTCTTACAGAATGACAAAAGGTTAATTCTCACATCCAAACCAGAAACCACCAGTTTTCAAATGTAAGAACTACATAAAGGTCATTCAGCTGAGATGAAGCCACTGCTCCATTTTATACTGCTGACTAAGTGTAGAAGTACACAATAGGACGACTCCAGATTACCTATTAACTAGCCCCACCCTTCAGCTAATAAACAAAACAAGGACTATGATATCTGCAATTAAAATAAAAACATTTAGTATGAAATACTCACAATTAAAGGTAAAAACATCTTGGAAAAGTTGTAAATGTTTTAGTCAAGGTTTTTGTTTTATTTGTGTTACTGTGGTGCTTATAGGTTTTAACTCAGGGCCTTTGGCTATATTCCTGCAGTGGGATGCTTAAGAGGTATAATTCTTAATGTTACCATATTTACTGTTCCAGAGTGACTGGAACCCTGACTTAGTTTCTTTTCCTGATGCCTGTGATAACATAGCATGACAAAGCAACTTACTGGAGAAAGGATTTATTTCGGCTCACAGTTCAAAGGTACAGTTCTCCAAGGCAGAGAATTCAAGTGGTAGGATTTTGATGCAGCTGATCACATAACATCCACAATCAGCAAGAAAAGAATGCATAGCGCTGCTCAGTGCCTTTTATCACTCCGATAGACCAGGGTCCCAGTTGGATGTGCACCATCCACCATTAACTATAATAAATCCTGACCCTACACAGACACAAAAACTATCTGTTTATCAGTAATCCTGTATGTGGGAATCCAAAGTTATAGAAGGGAAACACCACATGCAAAACAAAACAAAAAAAATGTTTAACACACAATTCTATCAGAGCAAATCAATATCCATAATAGAAGAAGACATAGGGGGCAGTATACAGAGCATACTGTGGTAGCTCTGTAATCCTTCACAGTGCACTTAAAATTTAAGACTCAGTTTTCTTATCTGTAAAATGGAGAAATGCTGAATATAAAAATGCAGATTAAATAGATGGTACACTGCTTCAAACACTGTGACTGTTCTATAAATACCACTTTTATTGGCCACTATTAATACTATGTTCACTCTCCAAAGTACACAGACATTTCAAAAAACAGTTATGAGAAAATCTGTGTGCACTAATAGGAAAGATCTCCAACAATGAGATAAAGAATACATGTTAAGAACTGGAGAAATGGCTCCTTTATAGGACCCAGGTTCAATTCCCAGCACCCACATGGCATTCACAACTGTCTGTAACTCCAGTTCCAGAGGGTCCACACAGCACCAGGCATTCACGTGGTACACANATATATGTATGCAGGCAAAACACTCATGCACATTAAATAAAATAACAAATCTTTTTAAAATATATATACTGAAAAACAGTAAATTGTATAATTCTGCTTATGTATAAAAAAGAAAGCTATACATACATATGCAAATATAGGGAAGAAAGTATTTAAAATTGTTACTCATGGGTTAAAAATGAGATCTGCCCATTTAAGTAATAAAACTTACTTTATAATTCTACCAAGTTTAACTTCAAACTAACATGCATTTAAAAATAAGTCTTAAAAATAAAATAATTTAAAAATAATGTGGCATTAAAAAAAGAAACACATATGTTAAGGGAAAACATCAAAAGGTATACATAGTTCACAGTTACAAAGTAAAAGAATGAGCCATATAGTAGAAAGCAACTACAAAGAAATATAACAGTATTTTACTAGTGAGTCTGAATTAGTTTTCTTGGTCTCATATACAATGTTTGTAATGAAAATACTCTTTATTATAATTATAATTCAAAATTTGGCCTCTATTTTAAAATTGTATTTCACTTGATGGTGTTCCCAAGCTCAAATCAGACTCGCCTCACTAGCTCTCTGATTGGTCAACCTTACTTCTAGCCATTGCCCCTACTGTTCTGTTGAGTACAATGTAGTATGATACCCACACCTACTAAAGCATGGAAATCACTTAGCAAAATATTTGGGAGGAAAGACATAAAAGAGATGTATTGATATTCTATTTTCTCTACATCAAAAAAATATTTTTCTTGATGTAGAGAAGATATAGAAGGCAAAACTAACAATAATCAATTGAGACAAATGAAACACTATACTTTCAAATATCAGACAGGGTGGGGAGGGGGCGCTGGAAAGATGTTTCAACAGTTAAGAGCATGCACTGCTCTTTTGTAGAACCCAAACTTGATTTCCAACACCCACAATGAGCCTGTAAGTCTAGTTCCAGGAGATCCAATAATCCAATACATTCTTCTGGCCTCTACAGACAACCACACATACTAATACACACTCTCTCTCTCTGTCTCTCTGTCTCTCTATCTGTCTGTCTGTCTGTCTGTCATACTAATACACACACTCTCTCTCTCTGTCTATCTGTCTGTCTGTCTGTCTGTCTCTCTCTCTCTCTCTGTCTCTGTGTGTGTGTGTATGTGAGAGAGAGAGAGAATAAATCTTAAAAAATTAACAACTGAATCACACTTTATTTCTAAAACTGAAAAGAAATATTAAAACTATTCTACATGAGCCACACCACAGCTTCCATGACAAGAGTCTTCTCTCTTTTTTTTTTTTCCTTTGTTTTGTTCGGTTTTTGGTTTTTCTTTTAAATTTGGTCTTGTTTTGCAGGAAGGTTGCAAGGGCAGATGAGAGGGGACCAAGAGATAAGTGGGATCAGAATGAATGATATGAAATCCACAAAGAATCAATAAAAGTTAAAAAAACTATTCTATACAAATATAACAGTTTATAAGCAACTTTACATCTCATTTTCCTGGCAATCCAGTTAGATATGAAAGGTATTGTTCTTGCTTGCCTGTAGCCCTCAATTACAGATATATGTACAGTTGTAGAATCATGAGTCACACCCCTAAATCCTTGCCTCCACATGAAAGTCCTTTCTTCATCCCACATAATGTATTAATTTTCAGACAATTTGCTAAGGAGCACACTTCTAATCTCATCTGCACATTCACCCCAGAAATATATGACCTCTTTTGTATTTCATCCCAACAGACACGCAGAGCAGAACATCAAGTCTTTTTTGTAACAGCTCAGGAAAAGTCAATTATCCTTCCAAAAAATGACAAAACTGGTAAATATTAAAATGCAGCCTGTCTAAGAGGATGATTGAGGTCATTAAAGGGTCAGAAAATCCATGAAGAGTGGCTGAAGAGGGGTGGAGAGGGAATGGAACAAGTGTCACACATGCATATCCTACACAAGAATCTGTCATCAAACACATAAATGTTCTATGTTCTATGGCCCAGGAGTTCAAAAGCTGCTGGGCACAATTCAACAAACACTGACTGGTTCTCGCATTTCCCAGTTTGTTTTCTATTACTATGATAAACACTATGATCGAAAGCAACTTGGGGAGGAAAGGATTAATTTCATCTTACAACTTCCAGGTCACAATCTGTCACCTACAGAAACCAGGGCATGAACTCAAGGCAGGAGCCTGGAGTCAGGAACTGAAGCAGAGACCATGGAGGAGTGCTGTTTACTAGCTTACTCCTTGTGGNTTGCTCAACCTGCTTTCTTATAAAAGAAAATGCCCCACAGGCTTGCCCACAGGCCAATCTGATGGAAGTATTTTTCTCAACTGAGGTTCCCTCTTCCCAGATAACTCTAGCTTGTGTCAAGTTGACACTAACTAATGAGCAACTGATGCTTCAGGTTTACCAAAGATAAAAAGGTGAATAAGACACCTACCAAGCCTCAAGAGGTTAAGACTAGCAAAAGTGACAAGAAAATAAATAATATAAGACGGAAGAAAGTATTTTAAAAGCTACAGGAACACAGAGAATGGTGACCATTAACTCTCTGGAGGAGAAGCCAATAGAAAAAAAGGTTTCTGATAAGATAGGAGTTAAAGAAGTGGGATGTGGCTTTAACAGGAAAAAAAAAAAAAAAAGAACAGCATGTGCAAAGGCCTGAAGGCACAAAGCTCTGCAATTAATCTGTAGTGGGAGAACAAAAGGTACATGGAAGCGTGAGGAGAGGAGACTAATTTAAATTGGGATTGTTGGGGACTGTTAAAGAACGCATGGGATCTCACAATCTCTATCCCAAGGTGTTTAGACTATGAAACCATGGGGCACTTACTAATAAGACATTGTAACTGGGAGGTCTACACTTAGAAATACATTTCAGAAAGATTATCCCAATAGGAAGACACACATCTAGAAGGTAAAGGTTGAGACAGATTTATTACAGTGCCACTGTTGCTAGTTCAGGTGTGGATACAGATGAAAAGGTTACAGACAGAAGAAATCCCTAGGAGGTCAAGATCAAGCAGAGTAAGGTTTTCTAGATCTTAACTCAGGAGAGGGCATGGACAATGATGGCCAAGACAGGTGATACAAGACAAATAAATGTGATCATTCTAACAGTGTCAGAGTCCTGGCCTCGGACTACTTCATTACCACTCAGAAAAAGGGATGGGGGAAGAGAACAAAGGTGAGTCTACCTTTGGACTTGCATCANTGAAGCTTACCAAGTGGGGAGTTAGGGAATGACTAAGAGAGTCATTAGCTTACTGGCAAAAANCAAAGACAGGGGAGAATGAGACAAACATTAGAAATCAGTATTTGACTGAGTAACAGAAAAATGTGACAAAGAAAGGAAGAAACCAAGAGAGGAGCAAATACTACNTCAAATGACACAAGTTGGTGCTGATAAACGCATGGGAGAGCTAAAACTCACGAGTGGGAGTGAACGTTACTCTAAATGTGAAGCAAGGTTTTCTAAGGGACGTTATTAAAAACAGAAACAGACCACCTTATGAAATAATGTGTCACATCAAGTAAATGCCTGTCAGAATCTGTGGGGTCCTCTATGAAGACTGTTTACTCTCAGCTGAGAACATTTGCAACTCACAGGGTGCTCAGTAAATCCATCTTCCCCAAGGATCACTACAAATCTTTTCAGTAACCAGCCCTCCCTTCCCAAAACCTGACTGTGTGCATATTCTTTTCTTCACCACTGCTAACCATTTTCTATCATGATCCCTTCATTTGNTTTTTTCTCTTCTTCCATGTGTTCAAACGTCTACCCTAAAATGGTAAAGCACTCACTTATCTTATTTTTCTCTATTTATTACTGAACATCCTCAATCCTCTACCAAAAGTCGTCTACCATTCTTCAAAAGTAAGTAAATACAATCCTGACAAATGATATCTGATTTATAGACAGTGTGAGCCAGTAACTGCTTACTTAGTTCTCCATCTCCTCAATCTCTTCCACAGGTCATAACACAACAGATCAGCCCCTGCTCATTGCAGTGATTTTTTTTTCTTTTTGTAATGAGACAGAGGGGTTAACAGAAAAGTGTTTTGGAAGGAGAATAAGGCCTATGAAGGAGAATCAGACCTGTGCTCTATNCTCTACACCACTACTAATNAGCTGTGAGCCTTCTAACCTCCACCTCATCACCACCTCCAATCTTCTGAGAAACCCTGACAGTCGCTAGGTAAATCACTCCAACACACATTCTCAAAACCCATGCTCCTTTGCAGTACTTATCACAATCACCTGACTATGTAATTAGTAGTTGAGTAGCTTTCTTCCTTTATAAACGGGACTGAAAACTCATAAAGGCAAATGTCTTGCACCTCATCATTGCAAAAACTTTAAACATAAACTTCAGCTACAACCTCAAATACACACATGATGAACTATATATAAATTTACGTATGAAATTAAGAGAGGAAGAGGAATTTGTTTTCCAAAATCGTCACATTTCTCTTGCCCACTCCTATTCAGTTACTTACATTTCAGGTCTGAAAACTGTGCCCAAAACTCTGTACAAGTGCCTATCACAACATCAATGATCCTAATTTAATTTTAACATTGTTGTTTAGCCGTTTAGATAATACATACTGGTGGAGGTTTAAAACTGTTCTTTTAACACCAGAAAGTTGTAAGCTATACACATACACACGATGCAAAATTCCAAAGTTTATCAGCCAAATCACACTGCGACGTGATTTTTAATGATTTCATAATAATCAAAGGAAAACAAGCTTTTGGTTTAGGAATTACAAATTGCCATTGCATCCGATCAGGTGACCTTCAGTTGTAAAAATTTAAATCTCATGAAAGTTTTGTCAAGTTGTCATGGCACACCACCTTAGGCAAACAAGGTTAGCAAAGCACAGGTCAATTTGCCCGTCAAATGTTGAGTCCTGCTCCTCAACTATCAGAGGCTTGGCGATCTGTTAATTGGCCCCCTTAAATAAGTAAGGATGTAGGTGATTCCAGTAATGCATGAAACACAAAAAAAGAGGCTGAAATATATCTATGTATATATTGCCATTTAAAGACAATATACAAGTATTTAAAAATGTGATGACTGAAATTTTTCATAGCTTAAGAGTGGGCAACATCGAAACATAGTTGAAATCCCCAGTAAAGAGGAGGCGTTTCACAACGCAAGCACTACTCGACAGAATCACTTGGAGCCGCTCTCCACGGCGTTCGCATGGCTAAGTCAACACCACTGATCATGAAGGGGCACCTATGCCCCTTGGCACCCCCTCTCCGGAAGACTCAGGCTCCAATCGCAGAGCGAAGAGTCCCCTCGAGATCCGACAGTGCTTCCCTGGACTTCAGAAGCTGGGCAACCCGTGGCCAGGCCGAGGGAAAAAAAAAAGGAGTTTCAAGCCCCCTCCTCCATCCTTTCCTGAAAATTAATGAATTGGCTGTACGATTGTTTATTTAATGAGGTGTGTAGTGGCCTCTACTGGTGCTTGTGTGAGCACAAGAATGTCCCACTCTTACAAGTGGGATGAGCCGGGGGGAGGGGAAAGAGGCGAGGGGTGAACCTGCCTCCCGGTACAAAGCGCAGAACTGGACCCCCCGAGCTCCCGGCCCGGCCCCGGAGGCGCCCCTCCCCCGGGCAGGGGCCCCTCCTGCCTGCTCCGCTTTCAGCCACGCGAGACCCTTTTCTCTCCAGCAACCGGAGCCGAGGCGGAGAAGTTCCCGCACGTTCCCCTCTGGATCCTAAACAACAACAAAAAACCCACCGCAGCGGCCGCGGGAACCGGTGCCGCGCCCCAGCCCCCACGGCGTCCCGGGCCCGGCCCCGCTTACCTGCAGACTGCAGCGGGGAGCCGCTCCTCACGGCCGCGGCGCCGGACGCCGGACGCCCGAGCAACAGCAGCAGCGGCGGCAGCAGCAGCAGCAGCAGCAGC
>LZPO01017315.1:52263-68916 GCA_001675575.1 Neotoma lepida
GCCTCGAACTCACAGAGATCCACCTGCCTCTGCCTCCCGAGTGCTGGGATTAAAGGTGTGCGCCACCACCGCCCAGCAGTATTCTTTATTTTGAGGCAGGGTCTCACTAGTTGCCCAGGTGGGCTTTGAACTTGTGGTCCTGCTGCCTAAGCCTCCCGAGTAGCTGACAGGCCTGCATCACAAAGCCTGGCTCTGTTATCCCTCATTTCTCTCCCTAGGGTATGTATGCTAAAGNTCTATGTTGAGTGTCTTCCTCAATTACTCTCTACTTTATTTTTGAGTCTCTCACTGAACCCNGTTGCTCACTGATTCAGGTAGACTGGCTGACCAGAAAATCCCCCTACCTCCACTTCCACAGCACTGGGATTACAGGCAGATACCATTTTTTTTTTAAATTTTAAAAAAATGTGAGTTCTGGGCATTGAATTCAAACCCTCATGCTTCACAAGCCCCTTACTGACTGAGCCAGGTCCCCAGACCAGAGTTTCTTTTTCTTTATTTATAACCCTACTGTGCAGTCACATGTCGTTTAATACCAGAGACATAGCCTAACAAATGTGTCTTTAGATGATTTAATCATTGTGTGAACAGTGTAGTTACACAAACTTTGGTGTGGTATATCCTACTCAACATGTACGCTAAGTGTGTGTGCATATATATATGTATATATATGTATGTATAGATATGATACAGCCCATTACTCCTAGGACCGTGATGAATAAAACGTGATGGGCTAATCAAGCACAAGAGAAAATGTTGCAATCAAGAGTCATGGCAAATGAGAAATGTATGAGACTGCTATCACTGTAACATGNCATGATGCTTCGAAGCAGACAATTTTTTTTAGTAAGTAGATGAACACATTCTAAAATAAACATAAAGTATAGTGTAGTAAATATACAGACCAATAACACAGCCATTTATCACTATCAAGTGCTATGCTCTGTACATAACTGTACGTGCTACACTTTTATATGATTAGCAATGCAGGAGGTTTGTTTACATTAGCATTACTCAAATGTGAGAAATGCACTGTTTGACAGCTAGGATGTCACTAGGCAATAGAAAATTTCAGCTCCATTATAATCTTATGGGACCACCATCCAATGTGCAATCCATCATTGATCAAAATGTCGTTATGAGCTGGGGAGTAGCTCAGTTGTAACATTTTGTTTAGCATGGTGAAGCCCTGGGTTAGATCCACAGCACTTCATAAATTGGGGTGTAGTGACACAAGCCTGTAACCTCAGTACTTGAGAAATAGAGGTCAAGAGAATAAGGAGTTCAAGGTCATTCTTGGCTGCATAGTGATTTGGAGACCACCCTGGGCTCCTTGAGATTCTGTCTCAAAAGCAAAACAAAACAAACAAATACANGTGTAAGATATATTCATTCTTAAACTTATTTCATCATAAATATCTCCCATATTGTCATTATTATTGAAAGTACATATCATAACTTCACAATATTAGGTAGATAGATCATAATTATCTCATTCACTTTTTTCTTTTTGAATATTTAGAATTATCCTTCCATTNAGTAACTATCNACTTGCTACTGTGTGCTAGACAGGATTCTAGGACCCGAAAATATAGTAGTGAGCAATGTAGGCAAATTTGCAGGGGCTTACATTATAGAGGTGTGGGANGGAACTGGTAATAAGCAAGTGTCTGGTGACAATAANTGCCATGAGAAGGGAAACAGGGAAAACAAGCCAGAGGAGGAAAGAGTTGTTATTTTACATAACATTGTGAACAAAAATCAGATGGTAGAGAATGACTTGGAATACTTTTCNGTGTTTCAAATCATTTTGTCAGCCAGAGGAAAGAGTTCACAGGAGGAAAAAACTGCTGAGTCAAGGAGTGTGAACATTTTTACACTCTTGATGTGTACTGCTCACTGTATTCCCAAGAGGAGTGNCAACTTCGTTACTGCTTTTAAAGTAGGATTGTTAAGTATGTATGCTATTTAATAAGCTTTGCTTATCTGCATTTCTTGTGGATTTGAGTTCACTTTTAAAAAGTAAAGACACNAACTGTTAATATATTTGCTACAGCTTTACCAGATTCTTGATTGATATTTTTTTCCGCCCTGTGGCTGAGGGTTGAACCCAGAACCTCATACCTGCTAGACAAGTGTTCTGCCACTGACCTCTGTCCTGGTGTCCTGTGAGNNGCCCTTAGCTTTGGTGATGCACTTCTCTCTTCCCATAACCACCACCAGTTGTACCAACATTTTGCTGGATAATATTTTTTGCATTTGTTTCNTATCAGTCATCACATTAACAGGTGAAGCTTATTGGAGGCTGTTTGTTTCAAGGCTATTTTGTTGATTTGTCTATTTTTGCTTTGTTTTGATTTGGTTTTTTGAGACAAGATCTTTCCATGCAGTCTTAGCTGTCCTGAAACCCGCTTTGTAGACCAGGAGACCAGGATGGCCTCAAACTCACAGAGACCCACCTGCCTCTGCCTCTCCAGTGCTGGGATTAAAGCCCTGGCTTGTCTGTCTGTTTTTTAATCGCTACCATACTGCTTCAATCATTCAAGTATGAGACTGTCTAATATCTAGTAGTGCTAACTCTTCATTTTTTCCTTTAACGTGTGTGTGTGTGTGTGTGTGTGTGTGTTATGGTTTATTCTAAATAAACTTTAAACCACTTTGATCAAATATTCATTCTAGGCTGTTTCACATCATTATTATATTTTAGTGCTACTAGGAGTGAGATTTCTTTTTTTAATCATATTTTAATGTTATTGTTCTTATACTGGCTAGATATTGATTTTTGTATATTTATCTCATCCTATCACTTTATCGAACTCTCTTTCTATCACTTCAAATAGATTTTTAATGGAATCTCTTTGGTTTTATAGGCCTNCAGTTCATTGTCCCTTATACCTGTAATAGATTTTACTATATTGNTATTTTACTTGGCTAGTTGATATTTTAACGGTTATTACTTAGATGATCCTTAGTTGTATCTTTTATTTTCTTTTATTTGTTAATGCTGTCTTTTCTGTTCTAGCTCTATGGAAGGGACATCTCTGGGAGTGCTTGTCCTTCACTCTTCTTCCAAGCATTCAGTTCCTGCCAGAACTATCATTATTACAGTGGGCCTCCTATCTCATGACCATAGTTGATTGGGCTTTCTGGGAACATCTGACCCAAGCTTGGTCAATATCAGTACATATCTTGCACTGGTCCANGTATGAGTACCTGACCTAAATGGAACCGTCAGAGATTCATTAACTTGTGTGGGGTCCNGCACCACCNCGAACTTAGGCCTCCCNAGAAGGGACANCCTNGACCTGAGAAAAGGTAAGTGTGTGCTGCCCGTTCTTCCCCAGCCTCCCTTTCTGGAGACAATCAGACTGATAAGACAATCAGACAACCAGACAATCAGGCAGGGAGTCAAGTCAAGCAAGAGCTCGTTTATTAGGAAACAGCAAGCCCTTTTTAAAGCCTAAAACCACAAGGCTGGGGGGAAGCAATCAGCTTAAAGGTCACCCAATCATGTACCTGGTAAACAACTTGGGTTTTTCCTTCTTTGTCTCTTTCCTCCTTCCTCCCATCCACAGGCCCCCCACAGACCTTTGTAATCAACTTGGGTTCCTTCCTCCTTGCCTCCTCCCAGGGCCATCTTTACTTGTAAACTGTAAACTACTAGGTTGTCCTTTGGTAGCCCCTACAAACTTGGAGCACTGAGAAAGGACAACCCAGTAGTTTACAGTTTAAAATTTAAACCCCAGGACTGTACAAGGTCTTGTTTACAACGTATGAAGAAAACTAATGTCCAACAAAAGAGAGTAAGAATAAAGAGGATAAGAAGACTTGGCAGCAACCAATGAGATACTATTTGAATGACATCCATGTCCCAGTTTCTGGTGCTCCTGAGGTACAACTGCATCTCTGTACCTTGGTCGTTGAACTATTCTTTGGATTGGTGAAATATCTCAGTCTTGATTCAATTAATATTTCCTTTTTTCTTTTATAACCAGCCTGGATTTCCTCTCTTTTAAAATTTACTTATGTGTGTGAACATACACATACCATGGTATTCATGTAGAGGTCAGAGAACAACTTGTGCCAGACAGTGCTCTTTCAACCATGTAGGTCCTGGAGACTGAACTCAGGTCCTGGAGACTGAACTCAGGTCATCAGGCTTGGTGTCAAGCACCTTTACTGGTGGGCCCTGGACCTGGAGTTACTCTTGAGACAGAAAAAAAGCGAGACTGCTTTCTAACTTCTTGAGGTAATAACTATTTTTTTTATTTACACTGGTCTGGTTAGATTAGGTTAGCAGGGAGATAAGAGAGGGAAGAATGTAATCTATTGTTTTAGGCTATCTTGTTCCACTCTCTTCATCTCTTATTTACATATTGCAAGCCAGGCTTCTTCTGCTGTCTTGAGGCCTGAGGTAGTCCCAGGCAAAATGTGACCATTTTTCCAAAGCACCTATTTGAGCAGCAGATTAATTTCATGGCCCTGAGATGATGTGAGGGGAAGTGACCAGAGTGACAGCCTTTGACAGCGGCATGCTCTCTTTCTAAAATACAGCCACAGTGCGGTCCTCGGGGGCTGTCAGCTGTACACTTTGCCAGCCAAAGGCAGGTAAAGAAGGAAAGGGTCACCTCTGGGAACTGACTTTCCAGAAGCAACATCTGTTCTGTCACCTCCCAGCACTGTTAGGGAATGGATGGTCAAAGTCTGAGTCTCTGTGAAGGTGACACTGAGGGGCACTGTTCCCAGGTGAAGAGCATATCAGAGGTCCTCACACTTTCCTGACAGCAATGCCACCAAGAGTGTCAAGGTCTATGTATCTGCTTTCAAGACATGCAATTGCCACTTTGGACGCTTTTTAGTCTCTTACTCGAAGCTTAGAAATCAAATTGCTGAGTGCCAGAGGCCCCACGCTCCCTGACTAAGCCACTAAATCAGACTAATTGAGGTAACAAATATGCCTGAATGGTGCTTCCTAGAGAAAACGCAACCCTCGGAAGATGTGGCATTTATTTCTGACTTAGCTAGACGTTTGATAAATAGGCATTTCTGAGACCGCTTTTTGATTTATGTCGATTAAAACAAATATGGAATGGATGTTAAGAGTCTGAATGTAACTTTGTCCCAATTCAAACACAAACAGAAACACCAAATGGAAATTTGTAAGTAGAACAGAAATCTAGTCCATGGCAGTAACAACTGATTGCTTTGATCTCCGGACAGCAGCTTTCAGATCTATATAAAATGATTTGAAGGGTTTGGCACAGGTCATAATGGGCCAAGTGTCCAAGTCACAAATGCCTTCCAGAAATTATTACAGTTGTTTGGCTCCTGCACTGACAGTCTCCACAGGACAGCTAGGAGTATAAGGTTACCAGCAACGGACATTCCCTTTTTAGTCCCGATGTGGTGCTTGGAAGACGGAAGTGGGACAAGGACAAATAACTTTGTTTATTCATACCATCTTGATAGCACACCTCAAAACTTACTGTCTGGCCTTTCCAATCACAATGAAACAAATAATAAGTGGGTGAATCGGGAGGTTCCTTTAATAATTATACCATAGAATTAACCACAAGAAAGAAATCTTGTACTAGAATATGCTGTGATAGGATGCAAAGGCATCTACCAGAAGCCCAGAGCAGCACAGGGAGGGAAAGCATTTTCCTGAAGACTGCCATGCACCATGCTGATATGCTAAACAGGCAGATATTTTAATCAATGCCTAGGACCTTAAAATAAGCACAAACGATATTGAGATTTTTATTTTAAATGAATTATTCATGGACCACATAGCAAATTAAAAATAACGTGATGGCACCATCCTTTTTCGCCAACACAAAAACTTTGAAAGTATAACCATGGCAAGTAGAATAACTTCAGCTATAGTTCAGAAGAATTGGGTGGGTTTTTTTTGTTTTGGGGGTTTTTTTGTTCCTAGTTGCATCTCTCAGTCACTAGGTTGCTTTCATAGATACTCCTCAAACCCCTGCATTTACAAGTGTCAGATTTCAGAGAAATAACATCAAACCTGAGAAGTAATGTGGACTTGATCAACACAGAAAGTAATTTGTAAACCATGCAATTCATTTTTCCTCTAACTTTGGTTTCAAGAGATATTTTAGGAGAGAACAATATTATCTCCTAGGCGAGCCCTGGCTACACCTCACTTCCTTGATTGGCAATTATAGAGACAATTTACACATTTTCCTGTACAGGAGGAGAGTAACCCTCCTAAAGCACAGCTCGGTAAGCTATGCGGTTGGAATGGAAGGTAAAGACACTCTAATTAGAGCCAGGAGACCAGGGCTCAGCTTCCAGCTCTACCTTGCTTGTGCTTGTTTATTACAATTTCATCTGTTGCCAGAGCAGATGGTCTCTGAGTGCCACTGAGGCACAAAGGACAGCTCAGTGGGTTACAGTTAAAGCGGAGCTACTGGTTCCCTTAAGTCTTGCACTGAGGAGTATCAGGTCCTGGGGCAGCTGGATTTCCAAGGCCTCTTGACCACAAATATATTCAATAATATACTCCAGTATGCTGGAAAATGTTACCAGTTTCTATGGGATTCATGATCTTAAAAAACAAACAAACCCCACTGGCTTGTCTATCATTGGCAGTTGTCATTCAGTCTGGAAACACAAAAGACAAAACAAGGTGTTTTGAAAAGCATGGTGTGAGACCTGGAGAGACGACCCTATCAGCCAAGTGCTGGCTGAGCAAGCATGAGGGCTTGAGTTTGGAACACCACCCTGTCTGGGGCTGCCCTAAACACTCAGGCCTTGGAAAGGCAGAGAGAGGAGAATCCTGGAAATTGCTGGACAGCCAGTCTAATCAAAGAGTAAGAGAGAGACCCTGTCTCAAACAAACAAACAAACAAACAAACAAACAAATAAATATATGAAGGGGCAGTGAGATGGCTCAGCAGGTAATAGTGCTTGCTATGCAAATCCAACCTGAGTTTGATTCAACTATGTAAAAAAAAATCTGGGTATGGTGGCATATGACTGCAATGGCAGCACTCCTGTGGAGTATGGGAGGTAGAAACAGGAGATTGTCTCTGAAGCTCGTGGGCCAGCTAGCCTGGNTGAAGGAGCCTGACAAAAACAAGAGAGACCCTAGCTCAGTGAAACAGGAGAGAACTGACTTCTGAAGTTGACTTCTGACTTCCACATGCATGCTGTGGGATGATGGCACTCTCAACANACACATACACACACACACACACACACACACACACACAACTTTTTAAAAGCATGGTGTGAACATAGTGACAGCTTGTGCCCCTTGAGTTCCCTGTCTCACTTTCTTCCATTTCCCACTGCCATCCCAGATGATCTTAGCACACGCCCTCCTGAAATCATCCTAGTGATGCCTGGGCCCATAGAGAAATATCCAACTATGGCCTATACGTGTTGTGCCTCTCAGCTGCACCTGTCCCTCCAGGCGCATCTTCTATCACGGTCACAGACAACCCTGCAGGAGCCCCACCTGGCCCTGCTCCTTAGCTACTCTAGGCATTTACATGTCTTCTTGCCTTTGCTCAAGCTGGGTCTTCTGATTCAAGTGGACATGTCTAATAAAGTCCAACCCATCTTTCAGGTTTAAACTCTTCCAGGAAGTTTTTATTCAGCCCCACCATCTCACCATCACTTGGTCAGCTGCTCCCTCTTTTGGGGGACCAATCTACTTTGATTTATATAATTTCACTGACCACCACATTATGATATACAGCTCTGTCCCTAGCTCCCAAGCACTGTAGAAGAAACCACGCCTTATTTATCTTGGTGATGCTGAGGACTGGCACTGTGGGCATCAGGATAATGTTTGTTGGGCAGATGGGCACACCAACAGATGGTTGAATGGATGGATGAATTTGGTTTAATGTGGCCCTGTTTACCAAAGCTCTGGTCTTAAGAGATTCATGCGTGAAAAAGAGAATACTTTACATAATGGGTACACACGAAGTACTAGGCATGCCACAATCTATCCTTTTATGTTAGTCATTTTTTTTCTCCAAGGAGATGATAAATTACCAATGTAGATACCAGTGAGACATGCTATGGGTAACATGAAACTTAATTCTCCCCAGATTTGGCATTCTAAAGTCTGGTCTTCTACGAAAAGTCTGTCTACTTCTTGTACTAGGGATCTTCTTGGGAATAGAATTATGTAACGGGTGACTGACTAAGACCAGAGACGAAGCTTTGTTGGCAGGGCTGAGGGGCTGCCTTCTTGCTAATCTCTGGAGGCACTCCTATGAGTTAGTAAGAAACCTCCCTTCTCTTAGCTTCTGAGCCTAGAGCTTGGCTAAGTACTAAATAGAAGGAGAATCAAATGTCTGAGTTTCCTCTTCAATTCAAAGCATTATTTCTAGATAGAATAATGGAGTCTTATTTAGAAATTCAGATTTTTTTAAGTGATTGCCAATAAGGAAAACAAATGGTTGGTACACAGAAGGAAAATATCAGAGTAAAACAGAGCTTGGAAATTGAGCCAGACTTATCTTTCTATTTCATTCTTGCCCTCTTGGCATAGGGAGGCAAGCACTATGGCCATTGTGGTGCCTTTTTCTACTGTCCTTCCTTCTAATCTAAATCAGAGGCACAGAACTGGGGAAATGGAATGAGCTAGTGAAACAGGACTTTGTGCCACCGAGTAAATCAGGGTGTGATAGTCCTCTAAGGACAGACACATCAGTGAGGCCTAGCCGTGGTCATGTTTCCGGGAATGCCAGCCTCATCTTCCTAGGTATCAGGTTCTCACTTATAGGAGGCATTTTTGACTGCACAATGACGGGAGTGTCTTTTTGAGTTTGGACTTCCTAACCTTGAGAAGGAATTGACATGCCGTGCTTCTTCAGGGTGTGAAATGAGCAGATGGTGTTGTCTCACTCCAATTTGTTTTGCATGGACTGAGAGAAGGCTGTGGGGGAAGGGATAAATGGGCTAGATTCCTAACTGCTAAATACAACTTATTGGCAAATACAAAAGAACCTCTTCACTTGTGTTAGGCTCTCTGTCTCTGTCTCTGTCTCTCTGTGTGTGTGTGTGTGTGTGTCTGTGTGTGTGTCTGTGTGTGTGTGTGTGTGCATGCCACACATGTAGTAAGGATTGAATCCAGGACACTGGGCATTCTAAATCATGGGCTGGAACTCATGAACCTCCTGCCTCAGCTCCCAAGTGCTGGGGTTACTAGTGATCACTGCTGACATGACCTGTGAGCTCTCTGAAGTAAGGGAAATCTCCTAACACATGCTTTTTAAAAAAATACCAGTTGTCCCTCTACAGGTTCTGTTGAACTCATTTTAAACTTTACATTCAGTCCTATCAACACAAAAACCCCAAAATGTCTCAAGGGAACTAAGACAAGGATCTGAGGACTCTCATCAAAAAGTTACTAAATTTCCAGTGATCTTCCAGGTGGTTCTCTGGATGGTAAGGAAGGGTCATGACCTGTCTGTCACCTTCCACCTTGTATCAGGAAGCTTTAGAACCTTCTGCCAGGCAAGCTTTGGAAACCACATCCCAGGAGAAGGCTGAAAGGCCTAAGCAGGGGCTCACTGGTGCATCAGCTGGAATGGTGTGTGTGGTCTCTTTCTACCCACTGTACCCCCCCTTGGTGCTGCTATAACACCCTTTCATGACCTGCCTTTTCATACACGGGCCAAGGCATCAGTAATTAAGATAGAGCTGCTGATGATTTCATTAGGGAGAAGAAATCAGGGAGAGAGTTAGCATCCACACCTCATGGAAACACCCTCGACATCATCATCTATGTGACAATTGTGTTCTCTCTCTAGAAGTCTCTAAGTCCTTTCCCAATCTGGCTTAGACTTCTCAGTAAAAACCTCTGCGGTTATTGGATATGTAACTCTGTAGAAAGCAAGGGAATAACCATCTACTACTACATAAGGCCATCATCCGGAGGGAATCTCAGCTCCACCTCAAAGAACACTGAACAAGAGTTAATATTTCCCCAAGGGACAATGTTGTTACAACATTGTATCTTTGTACCAGCTCTCTCCCAGTCTCCCCAACCCACTGACGCTATCTTTGTTGGATTGGTCGGCTCCTCCTTCGTCTTATTTTCTGTTTCTTTGACTTGTTTTGCTCCTCCTGTCAGCAACCAAGGCTCATCCAAGTCCTTCAAGGTTTTGGTGACCTGGGTCAGACACCCTTCTTGCCATCTCACAAGGGTAAGATAGACTCACTGTTACCTCTGTGAAGAGAGAGACTGCCGCTTCCATCCTGCCTGGACCCTTTGCTGAATGTGTTGGGTCAGGTGGCACCAAATCACATCCCAAGTGAGATGAACATAGCATGCAAAGAGTGACAAACACGTTTGNTCTCTCCACTAGGACTGTCTAGGGATACAAACTAACTCGGGAATTCTTCCTGATCTCCGCTGTTCTACTTGCTGGTCTGACAATTGTTCATTTAGACCTGGCTCTGACTTTTGNAAGGAGCTAGGACCCAGCTCCTGGCCCCAGCAGTTAGGATGGATGCTGCTCTCTTGGCTTAGGAGGCCTTGCCTTAACCAGCCTTAACCAGCTGTGAGAAGCCCCCGCCTGGGAGATGCTTAGTGCNTATCTCCTTCCACATTTAGTCAGTAAGGTAGCAAAAAACATGGTCAATGTTTCAGAGGAGAAGCAATATGAATTTACATACGTTTGCCATATATCTGGTATTGAATTAAACAATCTGGAATTTTAACTTCCAGTCTAGGTTAAAAAAAATAAGAAGCACACATTTCTGAATATTTACTACAAGGCAAAAGGACTACATCTATAATGAACATATATACACACATGTCAATATCAAACATTTAAAATGTGAGTACATCATTTAAATAAGCAGTGTTAACTTTTTCTTCTCAATTTCCATTTGGGTCTCGTACTTTTGTAGAAAAACCTAGAAATTTTTGTTGGACACTAGGACTTAGGGTCTGACTCAGTGGAAGAGCATTTGCTGTGCTAGCACTCATGAAGTGTTTGGTTCCATGCCCCCCCCCTATCAAAAGAGTAAATAAAGAAAGTAATTAAACAAGTTATTGTTGAATACCATACCCTTTCCACGTTTACTTTTAAAGGCTCTATAATTTTACAAAACAAAATCCATAGTTTGGGGAGGTGCCACAGATAGAATTATGTCTTGAGTGATGTAGAACTATTTTCCAATGTTTGGTTTCCAACAGACTATAAAATGTGGTCTCCCTGGAATTTCTCTCCTAATCTTAAAAGTCCGGATGGGTTTAAAAGGCCATTTAATCATGCTCTCCATTCCTTTTCACTTAATAATGTATTTTAAAAGTGCTACTCGATATCTAAGAGAACCTCATGAATTCTTTTAACAATTTCCCGTTTTGAACTAAGACACATTTTTACAAAAAAAAAAAAAAAGTTGGAAGCTACAAAGGTTTGGGACTGTACTAAACAGTGCTGTTTTTTCACTTTTGAAAGTGTGCCAGAATATTGTCTTCTCTGGTTTATAATTTTTCCCTTTCTCTCGACACTTAAGAATCGAAAAGAAGTTAAAAGGTCACATCTTTCTCATCCCATCACCAAAGTAAACATTTCTCCAATTACCCATAAAGGGCAGATGTTTCCAAGGAATTATTTATTGTTTATTAGCAAAAGGCAAAGGCAGTAAAAGAAAATTCTGTGTCATAATATGAATTATTGGCAGTGACATTTAAGTACCCTAAGCCTGAGGGGAGAAAGAAGAAAAAAGAAAGAAAAATTGTTATATCCCTTACATGTTTAAGAGTTTGTGACCAAGCAGGGCAGTGATGGTGCACACCTCTAATCCCAGCACTTGGGTGGCAGAGGCAGAGGCAGGAAGATCACTGATCGAGGCCAGCCTAGTCTACAGAGCGAGTTCCNAGATGGCCAGGGCTACACAGAGAAACCCTGTCTCAACAAACAAACAAAAATCGTTTGTGACCATCTGCCTGCTAAAATGTATGGTCACAGTGGATCTGAAAAGTATATTTTAATATTTTTTTCTTTTTTAATGTTTATATGTATGAATGTTTTGCCTGCATTTGTGCCTGCACACCATGTGTGTGCCTGGTGCTCACAGAGGCCAGAAGAGAGTGTCAGATCTTCAGGGACTGGAATTACAAATGGTTATGAGCTTTTGTGTGAGTGCTAGAACAGAACCCAGGTCCTCTAGGAGAGCAGCCAGTGCTCTTAGCTACTGAGCCATTTCTCCAGCCCCCAAAGAATAGATTAAAAAACAAACAAACAAACAAAAAAACTTATATTTGGGCTCACCCTATAGCCCAAGGTAGTTTTGAACATCTGGCAAATCTACAGCCTCAGCTTCCCAAATACTGAGATGGTAGGCATGAGCCACCTCACCCAGAAAAATAGCATTTTGTAAATATCGCCTTCACAAGTCATTTGTTTCACAAATGTATGTCACCTGGCACCATTCGAGACAGCTGAAAATATGGCAGTGAGTAACATAGACAAAATCCTTGTGTCTTGCAGTTAGCAGAAGGAAGTCTCAGTTTCCTTAGCTGTTCCAGCTTATTTAGAGGTAAACACTGTGCATAAAAGATTACTAAACTCCAAAGAAATCCATGCTGTTATTCCTCTGGAAGTGAAGGCTGAGATCTGCCTCCACANTCCTCCTCTGCCCAGATCAGCGTTGCTAAGCTCAGCAACCTTAGGTGGTCCATTTCTGGATAAAGAAACTCCGAGTCCCTAGAATGGTTATCTTATACATCTGAGGCTGACCTGATTGTCCACACAAGACAGCCACTTGAGGATGTGTATACTTGTGTGCACAGGTATGTAAAGAGGTTCTCCACTATTTTTTGGTTTAAAATGCATGTGTGAATATGCACATGTGTACAGGTGTCCATGGAGGCTGGAAGAGGGCACAGGGTCCCCTGGAGCTGGAGTTAGAGGCAGTTGTGTATCCTGGTGTATATAGGTGCTGGGAAAAGAACTCTGAATCCACCTGTCTACGCCTCCTCAGTACTGGGATCACAGATGTACACTGCTGTACCCAGATAGGTTTTGGGGATCCAAACTCAGGTCCTCAGGCTTGCATGACAAACACTTTAACAATTGAGCAGTCTCTCTATCCCACCATTTAAAAACTTCTCTGCTATAAGAGAAAGGTTTTTTTTTTCAATTAAAATGTGAAAACATTAAGCAAGGAGATAGTCTCACATTGCCATTCCTATGTTGGCCGCATAAATACAACACTATGGGATGCATGGATTATGAGATAATTGGGAAGAAGCCACATCTAACCGAGATTCCCCTTTCTCTACACCCAGCTTATCTATTCTCCTCAGGGAAGAACACCCACTGTTGNACTAGTTATTACTCGCCACTCCTGGATTGCCTCCTGTGTGGTACAAAGTCGCAGAATTTTCACACTCTGCTAAATCAGTGCAGCTGGGAATGGAAGAGAAGGAATGCTTGGTGTTCAAACTGTATGCAGGGCACTTCGCCTGTCATATTGGTTAAATCCTAAGAGCAGGTTTTCTCATCTCAGAGATGAGCAATTTGAGGCCCAGAGAGGCTAAATGGCAACCCCTCTGGATCACACAGCCATCAGTGCTGAAGCCAATAGTCAAAATGACCTTTCCTCCCCTTTGTCTGAATTCATTTCTCAAATTCCTCCCCTCTGCATGCGCAAAACCCAAGGACAGCCTCAAGAGTGATGAATGCCTGGCACAAGGGTTAAAAGTAAGAAGCAAGAACAGAGAAATGAAAAGAGAGACAAGAAGGAAACATCTTGCTGACTGGACAGTTTGCTTGGAGGTAGGATCCAGCAAAGGGCTGTTACATTCTTACTGCTTTGATAAAATTTCTGATTCTCAGAAATACTGACTTGGCAGGACCTTAGAGGTCATGTAGCCCAACCCACCATTAAAAGCTTTCTTCAGTCATTAACTCACTTTATTACTGTTGGTGATCTGGGAAGTAGTGTCATTGACTTGGCAAGTGCGTGCATTTCTCTGAACCACAGTTTTCCACTATCTCACCGTGGGCTTGCCTGGAGAGGTTTGACTTTAATAAGAAGAATTCTTTACATCTATATAGCTTTTCACAGTTGTCAGAAATGTTTTTGTTCACATACACTATGCTTTTAAGAGGGAACTTTTATGATTTGAGAGAAACTAGAACACAAAGTAAACCTGGGTTCAAGTTCCCACTTTACACCGCCAGCCTTGTTAACCTGAGAAGGTCATTTAACATCTTTCAGTTTCCTCCAGATTACNTTGCTGTCTTTTGCGTTAAGGCNCTAAGTCCTCACCTGTAAAGTGGTGATCACAATGCCTTCCACATGTGGTTGAGTTAAAGGTTAACCGGGGTCACGTACATAACTGGACTTGCTCATAACATCTCTGGGTTGATTGCTTTTGTCTTCTTTCCCCCTCTTTCCATAGCTCAGCAGATAGAGTTGAGAGGAGGCAAAGACACCCTCCCAAGATAAAACAGTCAACAGCCGGTAAGCAGAAACCAGGCCTTCCCCCAGTAATTCTAGGCACTGCACCANCCTGCCTGGAATATTTCTCTCCTCCCTTACATTTGGTTTTATGAACACCTTCCCCTTTCTACATGAACTCAGGGCAAAGCCAACTCCACTTCCCTTAATCCACGCTAGGCCTTCTGCTTTGCTGTGTCTGCTCTTTGCATTGCTATTCCCATTGTCTCTTGCCAGTCANCTGTGTTCTCTATGCTGTTTGGAAGGAGAAGACAAATGGACAGGGTGCTTTCAGCCATGCCTCCAAATGTGAAATCTGGTTTTCATATAGGACACAAAGCAGCTGTGATGGCATCCAGGCAGATGGGCTCTGGGTCTCCTGACTTCTGGTGCCCGGGCGTGATGTGTTGCTGGCTCCTTCCTGGCTTTTGATTACTGCTCCCACAGCACTGCAGCTTTTCCAACCCTTCTCTAAAAGACTGTGATTTAAACGGGCTACCTTCAGCCTTTCATATACCCTTGAAACACACAGTGCTGGTGCAGTCCACTGGGAGCTCCTCAAATGAATCACTGCTCATGGAATTGGTGCTTTCAAAGAGGTCACTCTTCCTAAGCTACACAGATACTCGTGCAAGTCTTCAAAACCTGTCTTTATTTGGGCCATTCAAATGCATGGTCACAGTGTTGTACTGGATTGAAAAATAAATATGTAGACAAACAGATTTATAATATAGCATGCATATGTAGCATGCCTATTTATGCAGAACACTTAATAAAAAGATACTGGTCATTCAGTTCCTTTATCAAAAATTCAAGTAGTACAACTGGAATATTACCCAGCCCAGAGAATATGTGGTATCATAGATGTGAGAGAATTCTCAAGAGAGCTTCTTGTCAGTCTACCTGGCTATCTACAAGCAGGAGAAATGTCTAAACTAATGAGAATTGAGAGTTAATGGGCCCATAGAAGATCTCTGTTCCACTGTGCAGCTTATTTGCATATCTGAATTTTTTTCTGCCACCGAATGACAACCACTTGAGAATTCCCATCAATGAAAAAGATCCCATTTATGTTATTGGACACGACTTTATCCTAGAACATGTCAAGAAACCCCATGTCACAACCCTATCTATTCCTCTAGGTTTCCCCTCTCATTGCCCCAAAGGGTGGTCAAGTACTTACCCACCATGATCCAGACTGTGCAAGGCTGACTCACTCCCTGGTGCCTCTGGACTGAAAGACTACTGGTGATTTCTAAAGATCTTGGTTTTCTGGGAGGGCAGAACAAAATCTGTTTAGCTCTTGACAAGAGTTTGATGCTTCTGCAAACACACATCCCAGACCTAAAACTCTCATAGTCTATAGCCTGCTAACCTCACTCATACTTTATTACTCTCCTCTTGCTATGGTGGAGTCGTTTTGAAAGGTAATTAGTATAGATAAAGTTCTGAGAGTAGGTCTCCCCATCATGAGACTAGAGGATTTAGTTGAAGATAGAGACAGAGATGAGGAGATGGAGGAGGAGGAAGAGGAAATAAAGAAACAAAGTGGNCTTACATATTTGTCCTATCTTACCAAGTGATGGCTCTTGCCATGTCTTGACACAGCAAGAAGCCCTTCACCAGGCCCAAACCCTCAGTTTTGGACTTTACAGCTTCCAGAATCATATGAAAATTGTTTTCTTTGTAAGTTAACAGTCTCAGGTGATGTATTAGAGCATCAGAAAACGGACTAGGGCACATCCCCAAAGCTCTGGCCGAGCCCTTAAGCAAGAAGAGAAGAGAAGAGGAACTGCCCAGTGAGAAGTGGTGGTGGTTCTTAGATTCCTCTGAGTCAGGATGATGTGCCTCATCTTCCTCTGTTTCCTGTCCCTCACACTGGTCCTCACACTTGAGCTAAGCAAGAAACCAAAGCAACAGAAGGCAAAGCTNCAGAGCATGTGTGTGTGAAGATGGAAAACAAGGAACCTTTTCTATGCTCTGCCTAACCNTCTACTGTGCTCTTAAACTCCCTTATTCAGCTGCCAGTTGTATTTGAAAATACAACTCAAATTTACTTCCTTCCCCCTGGATTCCCATTTATCCAGAAAAAATCAAAGTGGCAGTCNTCTAACCTTTGTGGAGTAACAAAACATCAATATTTCCCTTGAACATTTTCAAAATATACTTATAAACAACATTGTTGAAGAGAGACAGAAGCAATTA
>LZPO01017315.1:100030-110295 GCA_001675575.1 Neotoma lepida
CCACTGAGCCATCCTGTGGGACCCCACCATGTTTGTTTGTTTGTGAGCTCTCACTTGGGTCATGTGGTATCTGTGTTTAGGTTTGTAGGGGATTGAAAAACTGTTTCCAAAGTAACTGCACCATTTTACAACCAAACCAGCGATATATGAGCATCTTAGCATTCCTATAGCCTTTGCAGAGTTTGTTTTACCTTTTTAATTTTGACCACTAGTGTGAAGTCATATCTGCTTGTGTGTGTGTGTGTGTGTGTGTGTGTGTGTGTGTGTGTGTGTGGTGCTGAGGTTCGAACCCATGTTCTCTTGCATGCAAGATAGATGCTCTATCGTTGAGCTATTTCTCCAGGCCTCTCTCACTGTGGTTCTCATTTACAATTCCTTGCTGTCTAATTTTGTTCAGCTCTTGTGCATGCTTGTGCTTTGTATGTTATGACGGGTCAATGTGGGGAGGTACAAAGGTTCCACACACCCTCCATCTTGTCCCAGACTATGTCCTGGAACCCTGGAGTGGAGAAAGTGCTACTTTTATTGTTGTTTTGCGGGATTGTCACTGGCCATGTAGTGATAGAAAATGACAAGGAAGAAGAGCAACATGCTCCTTGTGTTAGTAAAGATGGAACACCCAAAATTTGGCTCCCTTTAGCACNCTGACAGTGCTGTCTGCACACAACTCAAGGTAGGTGACCTACACTCATGTTTCTTTCCCTTAAGAGTTGCATGGTCTTAGTTGTTTCGTTTTGGCCTATTATTCATCTTGACTTAATACCTGTGCACATGNTGTGAGGTCACAATGCCACTCGGTTGGTTGACGTGGCTATTTAGTTGTGCCAGCACCATTTGCTNTGAAAATTATGCTTTCCCATATTTCACTGAATTTCAATTGACCATAAGTGCAACTATCTGGACTCTGTTCTGTTCCATTGGTCTGTCAAGCTGATCTATCCATCCTGGGTCAGGACATAGGATTGTAGTTGGTTTTTGGGAAGTGCAATTCCTCTGACTTTATTTTCTTTTGAGAGGTTTTTAGAACTCTGGGTCTCTTGCAGTCTGTGTATACATTTTAAAATCAGTCTGTCTATTTCTGGGGTGCAGAGGAAAGGCACTGNGATCTCTATAGAGCTTACATAGAATCTGCACATCAATGCCAGGTGTATTACCATCTTAACAATNTTCTCTTGACCTTGGAATGATGCTGTCACTCTAAACAATTATTTATNTAAGACTATTTCCTTCACAAAGAGTTTATACTGTTCAGACTACAATTTCATACATGGTTTGTGAAATTCATCCCTAAATTGTTATTCTTTCTCATGTGATCATAAATGAAGTTGTTTTCTTAATTTTATATTCAGATTTTTTATTAGTAGCATATAGAAATATAGTTGGTTTTTAAATATTGGCCCTTAGCTCAGATAGATTTTTTTTAGATTAGTCAGAGTTTTCTATCCATAAGATTATATCATCTTTAAAGAAAAAAAAAGCTATATTTTTCTTTAGTCTGGATATTTGTCATTTCTTTTTCTTTCTTTCTTTTCTTTTCTTTTCTTTTTTTCTTCTTTTGGCTAATTGCTATACCTACAACCTCCAGCATAAATCCACAAGAGGAGACTTTGCTTCATTCTTAACTTTAGGGGAAAGCACTAAGGATGCTGATAGTTGTTGGGGGCTGTAGACACCATTCTCACAGGAAGAAGCTTCCTCTGTGACAAACAGAAGAGTGACTCCTCAAAGACTCCCACATACCTGGAAATTGTGGTTAAAATAAATGGTATAGTGTGAAAGAATGAAGTTAGCAGGTACAATTAAGGTTGACTTTATGATAAGATTGTACTGGACTATCTGAGTGCCCCAGTGTAGTTGGAGGAGTCCCTGAAACATGAAGAGATGCAGCAGGTCCAAGAAAAATGCTGTGTTACTAGCTNTGAAAGTAGAAGAAAGGGATTGTGATCCAAATAATGTNGGCAACATCCAGAAGCAATGAAGTAGTTTCTACTTTAAACTTCCAAATAGAACACAGCCCTGATGAGACCTTTTTTTTNGTCACAGAGGACCAGAAGTGNAAGACATTTATCTAAGGTACAGAACTGTGAGACAATAAACTCATCTAAACCCCAGTTTCTTAAACTGTAGGTTGTTGCCCCACACAGAGTTATGTAACTGAGTGCGAATATGTGTGAAAAAAATTTGGCAACAGCATCAGTTTTCTGAATGGACAACAACCAAAATTTAATTTGAAAATCAAACATGTGTTTCCAGCCAGGGTGTTCCTGGCAGTACTCCTCCATACTGTATAACACAACTGTAGCATTGGTTATGAACACATGACATGTACNCCGTGCCCTGTGAGTGCCTTCCCACCATGCAGTGCCAATGAAGGCTACACCTTGGCTCATATTTGAAATGGTGCTGTGATTTGCAGTGCTTTTACAGGTCATACAAAATTCTCTGTACACTGATTTCCATGAAATTGGGGTTTCTTTGGGATCCTAGATAAACTTACAGAAAGTGAAGGTGTTAGTATTCTCATTATGTGACAAAATTCCTGGGGAAACAACTTAAAAGAGGAAAAGTTTACTCCAGTGCATGGTCTCAGAGGTCTCAGTCCAACGTTGGCCAGGTCTGTTGCTTCAGCCCTGAGGCCACATGGAATATTACAGCTATAGAAGCATGTAGAAGGGGCTGTTTACCCCTCTCTGAGAGAGAGGTTGGAGAGGAGAGGAAGGAGGAAAAAGAGGAGGAAGAGGAGAATGGAGGGAGAGGCAGAGGAAAGAAGAGAAGGAAAAATGAGAGCACACAGAGAGTGAGCAAACATGTGCCTGGGACATTACATGGTCCCCAAGGGCACATTCTTAGATTATAGTGACCCACGTCCTCCAATTAGGCCCTACCTCAAAGTTCCCATCCCTTTCAATTGATGCCTCAAATTAGGAATATTTGTGGGTTCAATCCACTGACCAGGGCAGAGCCTTCANGAGCCTTCACCCCTCAATGATTGGATACATGACTGGGGATCAACTCACCAACACATAAGCCCTTTTGAAGGACATTTCATGTGCAAGCCATAGCAATGATTCTCAGAGCAGGGGTAGCCATCTTGCAGAACAAATAGAGAAAGCCAACCCAGGCTAGCCAACCCCAAATCTGACATTATTTACATGTTGGTCTATCTGGGTCATAACCTCCTAGTCACTTAAGCCAATACACCCCTGATTTATCATAACTTAGTTTGAGTTTGTGTCATTTGCAATAGAAAGTGTTCTGACTAATGCAAGGATTCCCAGAAAAGTATTGGTTAAATAAATTATAGTGAATCTAAGTAAATTATAGAAATTTAAAGTATATCCTTCAGGGAAAAAAATCACTCAAGGATTGCAATGGTTTATAAATGTTATACGTGTGTGTGTGTGTGTGTGTGTGTGTGTGTGTGTGTGTGTGTATGAAAAAGTATTTAAAAGTACACCAAAATACTAGCAGTGATTTACATCTGACACATGAGACTTCCACAATGTTTTTTTTTCTGTTATGTCTCTCTGAATGTTACCTAACACATGTACGTTTTTTCCTTTTTTTAATTTGTTGCTCCCTCACAAATAGCTTTTGTTTTGTCCCACTCTCTCCTTAGTAAAATCTGGACACCTTAAAATCTTTCATTATTGCTGTCTGGTGAAGATAGTGTGGTAGTTTGAATGAGAATGGCTCCCATAAACTCCTTTGCTTGAATACTTGGTCCCCAGTTGGTGGAACTGTTTGGGAACAACNGGAAAGTATGAACGTGTTGGAAGAGGTGTGTCACTGGGGGTTTCAAAAGACTGACACCATTCCCATATAGGAACACTGCTTACTGGCTTGCTCTCCATGGCTTACTCAGCCTTCTTTCTTACACACCTGAGGACCACCAGCCCAGGGGTGGCACCACCTACGGTGAGCTGGGCCCTCCCACACAATCATTAATCAAGAAAATGTACCACAGGCCAATCTTGTGGGGGCATTTTTCCCTATTGAGAGTCTCTCTTCCTAAATGACTCTGGGTTGTGTCAAGTTGACAAAACTCTAGCAAGCACAGAGGGAGAAAAATTAAAGACATGGAGCTAAGACAAAGCACTGTATGAGACCACTCCAATTTAGGATTGTATGGTCATTTGTTAGGGCTGCCACAATGTAGCACCACAGAGAAGGTGGCTTAAATGACAAGATTCCTTTCTTGCAATCTGGAGGCTCTAAGGCGGAGGCAGGAGTGGTTTCTTTTCTCCTCAGCCCCCGATTTATTAAGTGTAACTGACACATATTTGTATTTTCCCTGCACTGTTAATGGTACACAGAATATACACTGTGATATGATGAAGTCGAGGTCGTTAATGTGTCTCCCATCTCACATACTCACTTTTTACAATGAGCATTGATATGGTTTGAATATGAAATATCCCCCATAGGCTCATGTGTTTGAACAGTTAGTCACCACTGGTGGCATTATTTGGGAGGCTCTGGAACTTTTAGGAGATAGAGCCTTGTTGGAGGAAGTATGTCACAGAGGGTGGGCTTTGAGGCTTTATAGCCNGGGCCCACTTCCTGTTCCTGCTTTGTTTTCTGAGTGCGGGGGCANTGTGATCAGCCAGCTTCCTGGTTCTACTGCCATGCCCTCCCTTGTTTGTTCCCAGGTCTTCCCTGCCAGGATGGACTCNGTCCCTCTGCATCTGTAAAGTGAAGTAGCCTTTCTCCCTTAAGTTGTTCTTGTCAGAGTGTTTTATCACAGCAACAGAAATGAAGCGAGGACAAGACCAGTATCTACTTTATAAAAACAGTTTCTAAGAACATAGTCTGTTAGTATCAACTGTAGTGACAGTGATGCATGATATACCCCAGAACTTATTTATCTTAATCTAACCTTCTTACCCTCTAGTAAACCCCCAGCTTTCTCAATTCCCCCTACCCCAGGATTCCTATAACCACTACTCTACTTCCTGCTTCTATGAGTTCAGCTTTTCTAATTTCTAGATATAAGCAAGATCCTGCAATAGCTGTCTGTCNCTGGCTTATTTCTGCTAACACAAAGCCCTCTAGGTTCACCCACATTGTTCTTAGTGACAGGATTTCTTTCTCAAACACAATAGAATCTTACTATTATCTATACCTCATGCTTCTTTTCCCATCCATCTATTAATAGACACTTGAGGCGTTCCTGTAACTTGGTCATTATGTCTAGTGATTCAGTGACCAGGAGAATGCCACTCGCTTTTAAGCATACTGATCTAATTTCCTTGGATAAATATCCAGTGGTGGATTTGATGGAGCCTATGGTAGTTCTNTTTAGAAATATATCTTGGAGACAGTGTCTCATATATGCTAGGCTAGCCCTGAACTCAATATATACTGGAGGGATAACCCTGAACTTCTGATTGTCCTGTTCTTTCTCCTAAGTGCTGGGATCATAGTTTATATAGTGCTGGGAATTGAACCCCTAGCTTCATGCATGCTAAGCAACTGAACTACATCTCCAGTGTCCTACCCTCTAATTTTAANTTTTTTAAAGGAACCTCTATATTATTTCCTACAGTACTGTACTAATTTGCATTCTTAACAGTGTGCAGGAGTACCCCATGCTACATCCTCAACACTCAGTCATTTGCAATTCATTTATTTATTTTGAGGTAGGTTCTCTCATTGTGAAGCCAAGGTGGGTTCAAATTCATGATCCTTCTGCCTTAGTCTCCCCAGCGCTGGGATTAAGGTTGTGTGCCACCAGTACACTCCACCTTCATTTGTCTTGATACCAACCAGTCTAACACATGTGAGGTGATAACTCACTGTGGATCTAATTTATATTCTACTGATGATTGGTGACATTGAATGTTTGTTTTTTTTTAAAACATTCCTACTGTGATTGTGGTAATTTGAATAAAATGGCCCCAAAGACTCATAGGAGGTGGTACTATTAGGAGGTGTTGTAGAGGGAAGTTTCTCTGTGTCCTGCCTGGCTCCATCCTGCCCTGCCATAGGCCAATGCAGCTTTATTTATCAACCAATCAGAGCAACACATATTCACAGCATACAGAAAGATATCCCACAGCAAGATGTGGCTCTGTTGGAGAAAGTGTGTCAATGGGGATGTGTCACTTTCAGGTTTCAGATGCTCAAGCCAGGCCCAGTGTTGCTCTCTCTTTCAGCTGCTTGCTGTTTCAGATGTAGAAATCTCAGCAACCTCTCCAGCACCATGTCTGTCTGCATGCCACCATGCTTCCCGCCATGATGACAATGGACTAAACCTCTGAANTGTAAGCCAGCCCCAATTAAATGTTTTCCTTTATAAAAGTTGCTATGGTCATGGTGTCTCCTCATTGCGATAAAACCCTAACACAATGATTTACATACAGTCTTTTGAGAAATGTCTCCTTGAGTCCTCTGCTCAATAGGACTGTTTGTTTTCTTGCCATGGAGGTTTTTTGTTTGTTTGTTTTTTTAGTTCCATATATATTTGAGATACTAACCTTTTCTTTTTAAATTATATTTACTGTATGCATGTGTGTGTGTGTGATCATCCATGCCGAGGTCATGGAACAACCTTTGGGAGTCCATGGGACCCAAAAACAAACTCAGGTCATAAGACTTGGTGGCAAGCACCTTTACCCACTGAGCCATTTCATTGGTCCAAGCGATATCAACCTTTTTTCAAATGTATACCTGAGAATGCTTTCTCCCTTTCTTTAGCTGTCCCTTCACTCTTTGCTATGTAAAAGTTCTTTTGTTAAACATGGTCCGCTTGTCTATTTTCATTTTGTCACCTGCACATTTGGGGCATGGCTTCAAGATCACTGCTCACAATGTNAACAGGCTTCCCTCTGTCCATAGCTTCTGATCTTACACACGAGTCTTAAGTCCATTTTGAGTTGATTTTTGTAGATGGTTTAAGTTATGGATCTAATCCCAATCTCCATGTGGCTCTCCTGTGTACATGTGGAAATCAGAGGACAACTTGTGGGAGTTGATTCTCTCCTTCTACCATGTGGGTCCTGCGGATTGAAGTCAGGTCCTTAGGCGTGGTGGTGGTTACCTTTACCTGCTGAACCATCTTACAATTTCTCCACCTTATTTTTAAGACAGGGTCTCTTACTGATCTTGGAGCTCACCAATTTGGCCAGGCTTGCTGACTAGCAAGCCCCAGGGCTCCTCCTGTCTCTGTTTTCTGAGCTCTGGGATTAGATATGGATACCACCACCTCCAGCTTTTACATGGGTTCTGAGGAATCCCAAACTCAGGTTTTAGTATACATTGACATCAGGGAGTTTAATTCCTCCAACTTTGTNCCTTTTAATTAAGATTTCTTCTAACATTTATATTTGTTGATACTTCTGAATTTTAAGATTTTCTTCCTTTTTAATATAACATTGGTATTTCAATAGCGATTACATTGAATCTGCACGACGCTTTCAATGGTTTGNGTTAACAGCATTGCTTAATCCAACCAATAAACACAGTTGAGATGGTGATATAGCTGAGTGGTACAGCCCTCACCAAGAATGAATGCAGTTTNTCTTTTTTATTTATGAAGTCTTTTCTTCATCAAGTTTTATAGTTTTCTTTACCTTCTTGGTTATNTTCAGTCCTAAATATTTATTTATTTATAAATGCTTTAATAAATGGGATGGCTTTAATTTATTTTCCAGTAATCTCACTATCAGTGCATACAATGCTACTATTTTAANCTGTAGAAGTGAGTGGGCACCCCTGTATTGTCCCGGAGGTGTTAGCATGTATGACTTTATTACACTGGAAGTGGTTCCTTCTATGGCTAATCTGTTTTTATCGTGAATGTGAAATCTGAGTGGGTCTGAGGCTTCCCTGAAGAAGTAGAAGTGGCGATGAGGACCGAAGCTTGTGCCTGAGGATGCGAGCCTGACTTTCCTAATGGCTGACAACTCCCCACAGTTACACACATCCACTCTTCCTATATTGATGCTTCTCTGTCTCACATGACTCACTGACTGATACAAACTGTGGTGCCTGAGAGTGGGGCTGGCATAACAAGCACCTAAAATGTGGGTGCCACCTGGGGAGTGGGTAAAAGAAAGAGGCTGGTTTCAGAAGCATATGCAAAGAAAAGTCTAAGCTTCCTTGAACAGACTGTTGGTGGGAATGTGGATGTTAAAGTCTGCCAGTGAGGTCTCCGGAAGAGGTGAGGAACGTGGGAAGCTTTTATTGCAATACACACATATCATATGTAAAATGTTGTTGGAAATATGAACGTTAAAGACGCTGTTAAGGAAGGCTGGGTTGGGGGGATATGTTACTGAAGTTGGAGGGNAAAAGATTCTTGTTGCATAGTGACAGAAAGTACATCTGAATTTAATTCCATGGTTGTAAGGAGAACAGAACTTACAAACAGTGAAGTTGACTATTTAGCCAAGGAGATTTCTAAGCAAAGTGTGGAAGGTACAGCTGGTTTCCTCTTCCTGATTATGAATAATGTGAAACACACTGAGAGAATCTGCTAAGCAAAAAGGAAACATAGTTTGGTGGTTTGAGACATTCTCAGCCTACTGAAATTACAAAGATAAAATAAAATAAAAAAGCAGCATCAAGAGATTCANTGTTAGGATATTGTTCTCTCTAATGAAAACCAAGGGTGTGGCTGGACAGCCTCTTGCTAGTGCTGAAATGATTAAGGGCATGACACNTGTTACACTCAGTCATCTCAAGAGAAGCCNAACAGAGATGCAGGATTATCCAGAAGCATCCGTAGAGGAGCCTCTTGGCTAATGGCTCAGAGCTCTGATATACAAGGTTTTTGAGGATGTTAGTCCAGCAGAAACAGTGCCTACTGTGAATGAAAGGGACACAGAAAAGACAAAATAAAGGCTCCCAGCAAGCCATGAGCAGCACCAGGACCGATAGCACCACTCAGTGGCAAGCGTGCATTGCCCCTTAGAAAGAAGGCTCAGAGGGCAGAACACCGGGNAGAGGCAGAACTNTGAGGCTCTAGGATTTACCCCAGATCTGAAACCCAAAGAAATTCATCTGGCTAGATCTTGAAATTTCTTGGGAAGCCATGCCTCCTTTATTCCTTCACTTCCCCTCTCCTGGAATGGAAACAGCATTATACTGAGCTTGTGCATTAGATCTGGGGAAAAAAACAGCTTGTTTTTCTAGTTCACAAGTGTCTGGATAGGGAGGTGGATCATACCCAGGATCTTTCTCTCACCTGATTTAGGTGGTGACATTTTACAATGTAATGGGTGTAAACTTCAGGGTGTGAATATATTTTGCATGTGGAATGGATGTGAATTTTTGGAGGTCAAGGACCGAATTTGACTAAAAATGTTCCTAATAAAAGATATCNATATCCTACAAAGTATGGTTGCTTTGTGTGGCACAATGTGGCTAATGATCTCAGGATGGGTAGATTATTCTGGGTCATACAAGAAGACTTTAAATGCAGTCATGTGTTTTTTTAAGAAGGAGACTGAGGGAGGGATGCTTCAAGATACAGAAAAGAGATGTTACAAGCTGGGGAGATGGCTAAGTTGGAAAAGTTACTGCTGGCAAGTATGAGGTCCTGAGTTTGATTCCACATTTAAAATTTAAAAAGCCAGAGATGATGCTATCAGATCTGTGATCCCAGTGCTGGGGAGGCAGAGACCAGTGGATCCCTGGGGCTTGCTGCCCAATCAGCCTAGACTACTTGAAAAGTTCCAGGCCAGTGAGAGACTGTCTCAAAGAAAAAGTGGTGGATGGTGCTTGAGGAACACCTCAGGCTGTCCTCCAGACTCCATACCACACACACGCATGTGAATCTGTGTGAACAGGTACACTTACACACACACATACACACACACACACACACACACTCACACACACACGCACACACTGCATTGATCTGCTTTAGGGGACTGTTGATTGGAAAATGTTTTGGGCTTTGAGGATGGAGAAAGGGGTACCCTGAGCCAAGAAGTGCATATGGGGAGTAAAAGCTGGAAAAGGCAAAGAATACAAGCGTAGACATCGGGAAAGGCGGGGAGATGGAGTCTCTCCTAGGGTTTCCAGCACAGCCCTGCTGACACTTTCATTTTGGCCCAGTGAAACTAATTGCAGAGTTCTGGCTTCTGAAACCGTGAAAGAATAAATCTGTGTGCTAAATCATTGAATTCGTGGTAATTTGTTCTAGTAGCAAAAGGAAACTAATACAGTACATAATCAGAAATAAAAAAGGCAATATTGATTACACACTTGTGCCTGAGCACAAGTTCAAGTGCACACACACATACACACACACACAC
>LZPO01017315.1:124830-136908 GCA_001675575.1 Neotoma lepida
ACACACACACACACACACACACACAGAGGCATGCACACACAGATGTATTTTCAAAAAGACTTTTATAACCACAAGGGGAAGATTAGCACCAGGCTCATAAACCATATAACCAGGATAGGCTGAAATGCAATAACAACTTTAAGACTTAGGATCAGTCAGCCTTATCCTTAAAAATCTGAGGATTTGGATGTGAGATTTGCACTAAGCATTCTGGACAGTGGTCACAGTCTCGTGCAGCCACCCCTTCCCAGGCTTATCCTAAAACAATTATTCGGGTCAGGAGATAGAGGAACACCCTTGGCACAAGCTTTGCTTTAATTCTAGTGTTTAAAATATGCTGCCGTTTACCAATAATTTATTTTGAACACGGCTTATTAAAGGAAAGAATGCACATGGCATATCCTGTCTTTCACTGGGAGCTATATATCCCAGTTGATGAGAGAAAGCCCTTTGTTACAGAATCATACAAGCCAATAAAGAAAGAAGGGAGGATGGGATCGGAAAATTAGCATTTTGCAACCCCTGTGGGATAACTGATTCAGGTGAAGATCATCAGTAGGTGCTAAAATGTTGATGGTGAGCTATGAATTTACAGAGTACCAATTTTCACTTCACAGTTTATTTGCTAGTTATAAAAGGGTTGGGAACTCACTTTGCAATGAGAGGATCAAGCTACCACCACTTTAAGCTCACAATCAATCTTAGTATCCCTGAGATAGACTAATCTGACATGAAATTCTCAAAGTGATTCACTGTTCNNGGTATAGCATCATCTACTACGCCTTCTATGTGAAAAGATTTGACTTGAATAACATCACGAATTTAGAACTAGCTTCCCTCTCATGGGAAAGACAGGGGAGAGAGAGGAATGCTAGTGTCACCTCAGCTAGCCAATCAGGTGAATCTATTNTTCAGCATCTTTAATAAGCCGGTGTTTATAAGTTGCTATTTAATAAACAGCATGGTGCTGTTTCTACATGGGACTTAAAAGAGCCCATCCTCCACTGCAATTCTGATGCTGCTGTGAGGAGATAGTCTGTAATAGGATGTTGGGGAATAATTGAAAAATTCTGAGCAAGTAGTTATATATGATATTGGGGAATTATTAATTTTGTTTGGTATGCTAATCACATTGTAGTTACNAAGCAAGAGGGATTTATTTTTAGATATGTACTGAAACATATATATATGTATATAAAGGATGGTGATTCTGTAATTTATTATAAAGCACTTGAACACCAATAAAAAGGAAATGAATGACATAAAACTAAAACCAAGAAGTCACTGACCACAGGAAACAGTGGCAACGTATAGATTTTCCCCAGCCATGTTTGTTGAACCCTTCCCCTTGTCAGGTCTGCTACAGGCTGGCCACATGGTAGAGAAAAAGTGGACACATGAGTCCTACCCTCCTGATGCTTGAGGGGGTTTAGAAGCTTGGATTGGAACAGATTGGAAAAATGCATTTTAATAGTAACAACTCTTTATTGAAAATTTCACACATGTACATAATGTTTTGATGAGATTCACCCCCTATCTCTTCCTTCCATCCCTTCTCTATCCCTGTCACCATTTTCTTCCTCCCAACTTCATGTGCTCTCTCCCTCTCTTTATTTATTTATTTTTTTAGCCTACTGAGTCTATTTAGTACTGCCTCTATGTTCATGGGTAGGGGAGCACCTGCTGTCTGCTGGAGCACGATAGCCTCTCAGTGCCCACATCCCTGAAGAAAACTAACCCCCCCAAGCACACAGCAGCCATCAATTCCCAAAAGCTCCTCAGCTAGGGGTGGGACTTCATGAGTTGCTCCCCTTTCACTCTGGGATTTGGGCTGGCTTGATTTCATGCAGGTATTATTCGTGTAGTCATAGCTGCTGTGAGATCATAGGTGTAATGGACCTGTCATGTTCAGCAAATAACGCTTTGTCACAGAGATCCACTATCTCTGGCTCTTAAAATCTTTCTGGCCCCTCCTCATTAGTGATGATCACTCTTACTTAGCATTCATAGCTGGCCCTTCATGTTTACATTTTTCTCATNCACAGTACTAACACAACTGACAACTGTGACTGTACCGAGCATGTGCAAACTTCTTTCTTATCCTATTCCCTAAATATTACATCAGAAGTGAATTATATAGCTTTTACATTGTATTAGGTATTATGTGATCAAGAATTTCATACCTATGGGAGGGAGTAAGTATATCGGTTATATTTAAACATTACATTTTATATAAGGTTCTATTTCCATGAGGAAATAGAACCAACCTCCCAAGGATAGAGGGGATGTACCCAGACATGGCACAGTCTGATGGATCAGGGTCTGTCAAACAAGCATGAGTTTGGATCCCCAGCACCAACATAAAAGCTTATCATGGAGATAGGCATTTGTAACTCCAGCACTGGGAATGGGAGGAGGATGGAGACAGGTGGGTCCCTAGAGCTCACCAATAAGCTATGAGTTCAGTGAGAGACCCTGACTCAAAAAATTAAAAAGGAACTGGGTGTTGTGGCACATACCTTCAATCCTAGAACTTGGGAGTCAGAGGCCGGTGGGTCTCTGAGAGTTCCAAGACAGCCGGGGCTACATAGGGAGATCCTGTCTTGAAAAACAAACAAACAAACAAACAAACAATTAAAATGGAGAGCAATCAAGGAAGATATTCAATGTAGTGTGTGGCTTTTACAAACACACACACACACATACACACACACACACGCTTAAATGCATGATCTTACTTAATCTTTTTCCAATTGTCCCATGGGATGGGTACTCTTAAGTTTCAACAGTTGGATTCCAAGGATATGTGCCTCTGATCTCAAGCTGGAGCTGGTGAGTGGCCAAAGCAGGTCCTGATTTAGATTTGTGTGCTGCTCTCGGCTAGACTGGTCCCCAGGCACGTGACTCCGGGCTATCTTAATACGGATTGGCACTGCTGCTCTCCCCTCACTTTTCCTCTTTTCTTGTGTAATCATTGTAAAATTACCCCCATCGTCAGAGCTGTCAACTGGAAGAAAGTGCTGGTACATTGATATAGAGGATACGAAAGGTAAATTAGTAAAAATCCCATGTCACTCCAGTTTAAAAACTCCTTGAAACTGTCACCATTCCTCTTCTAATCTCTGCTACAGTCTGCTTTCTCATTCCCCTCCACTTAAGCCTGCTTCCTTCTTGACAAACACATTCATTATTCAATTATTTAATGCTCCAGATGGTCTTCTGCTATTTGAATTGCTAGTATTAAATAAAATCATTTTCTACATTGAAATGTATTCTGCTTTCATCTACACTTTGTACAATATGCTCCTAAAGACTAGAACTGGACCCTGTATTACACTTGGCCATCACCCATCCTCGGATATTACCTACTGTGTGCCCTGTCTGCTACATTTAGGGCGTGGATTCCCTGATGTTGGGAGCCATTTGAGGGAACTAACAGACAGCGTTGGAACTCATGGAACATGGCTGGGCAGTTGGCAAAGCCATGAGAGTGAGCCTTGGAGAGGCAAGGCCCCAAGGACTACGTGTCCTGAGGACCCCATACTGTTACTGAGCATATCTCTTATTGTTGCCTTCATGGTCACCACATCCCTCACAATCTATGGGTTGTATGAAAACTCTCAGAGGGTTTCTAGTCCCTCACTGGGCAGTGTTACTGGTACTTACAATAATAGTGATTGACTTTTTCCAAGCATTGCTGCTGGAGCAGATTAATGATTCAACCACCACCCATAGAAAGAATCTAGACTGCAGAATTGTTCGTAAGGTTAAGTTAGGGTGTTTTTGTTAATGACTTTGAGGTATAAAAGTTTGGGGAACAATTTAAAGTTTAGAAAGGCACATAGTTGAGTGAGGGACTCGTGGAGGTCAAGAAAAGAACAAGGACAGCCCAGTTATTATTAGCTGACATGCTTTTCTTGCTAGGATGGGCTGGTGATCAAAGGTGATGATTAATTCCTTGTACCCATTTCTGCCCTCAGCTTTCTGATGTAAAAAACTGTAGATGAATGGGTGTGCACCCTAAGGATTTAAAGTAGAGCTGACTAATTGTTTTATATATATAAAAGTTTAGACTTGTGATTATTTTAAGATTTTTTTCATAATATTACCTTTTGAGATAACTAATAAAGTGATTGATCCTTTCTATGTAACCAGAAAATACAGCCTGCCAGTAAAAGAACTGGCTGAGGAAAAAATACCTTGCTTGCTTACACTCTGTTAATCTATAACAAGTTGCTTGGACATGAATGTATGTGGGTTCTTGGAGATAATTTGGTTTTCACCTATAATATAATATAAAATGTTTAAGCATTTAAGGGAAATGATAAACATGATGTTTTTTACTTGTATTCATTGTAATTATTCATATTGTAATTTTATATTGCTTGAAAGATTTCACTGGGATATATAAGCCGTAAGTGAAAAATTAACGACAGACAGAAGGAATACAGCTGGATAGAGGTAAGGAAGGAAATAAAGCGATGAGAGAGAGACGATAGAAAGCCCCTAAAGGTGTGTGTGTGTGCTTCCCTTTTTCGCCAGCCCCACAGGTTTAAGTTTTGCACCCCTCACTGGCCCCAGAGAATTAGGTTTTACTCCCTCAGNTAGAAAAGTCAAATTGAGTGATTAGTACGTCAACTCCATGGCTCCCCCTCAGTTCCTGAGCTGCTGAAGGCTGCCCTCCCAGCAGCACCCCGACATTCCACAAACACCATTTAACATTCTGGATCATTGGCAAGTGGGAGAAGACCTGAACATTGACAGGCTATGTCCTCAGGACTAACTCCTAGTGTCCGCATAGAAGTCACATTTTAGGAACCTGTCACCACTGCAGAATATACCACCTGGAAGAGGCAGCTTCGTGAGGGGATAGTGACTATTTCCTGTGAAAGTGCTTGTCTTAGAGGAGCAGAGGAGGGATTCAGGCAGCTCCTTCAGCATGTGCTGGGTACCCACAACAGTGTCACTAACAAAAGAGATCCTGGGAAGATCCTTACATGCAGATCCCTACTGTTCACTCAGAAACAGTGGTGTGTTATCCCTACCCTTTCATCCTGGGCTTCTGTATAAAATCACCTTATCTATGGCTTTTACTTTCTTCCTCTTTGCCCTCCAGAGCCCTATTGATGGCCATGGACTTCCAGGTCAGAGAGAGGCTTCAGGAACTCAAAGAGGTTAATGGACTTGGTCCTCATTACCCAGAAAGTCTGAGGCTGACCCAGAAGGACATCTCTCAGCACTTCTGAGGACCATTATCGTCTGTCTTAGTTAGCGCAGGAGGACAGCAAGTTCCCATGTACCGTTAAAGGAAATGCTCCCCAGGACATGCAGGCTGCAGCATGTGTGAAATTTCACACCTCAGAGATAGCAGTTCTGTTTGTATCCAAGTCCGCCTTCCTGCGTGTTCGGGTGTCTGAAAGTGTGAGCTATTCTATCCCAAGACTTTTCATAAATTATTTAATTTCTTTTCCAGACCAAAAATAATGATAATAATGTTTCTCCATTTTGCTAATCATCTAAGCCAGTCACAGGAAAAATTATCGAGTCTTTCCCCTTAAAGCATCTTCTTTTACCTAATGACAAAAGCATAATATGCTTATTATAAAAAAAAAACAGAAACAAAAATGACAGAAAGGCATTAAGAAAAAAGAATTTAAACTGCCTGTAATTCCATCACTTAGACATAACTACTGTTAACATTTCATGGGATTTACTTTTAGTCTTCATACATATTTAATTTTGGAATGAAGTGGAGATCATACGACTCCCTATAATTTATGCGGTTTCTATTCTGTTTTATTTACAGAGAACACTGTGTTGTGAGTGTGCTCTTGTGCTGACAAATAGTTTTCTAAAATTATTTTTTAATGAGTGCATAATGCTTTAGCAAATGATTTAACTGTAATCTATTTAACCAGCCTCCATTTGAACACTTAATTTGTCCAGTATTTTGCTATCATAACATCAACTTCAGTGAGCCTCCTCAATATGGATAATATTTGCCTATCCAGGATTATGTCCTTAGAATTAATCCTAAGGGTGAGATTGCTGACTGGAAAGAAATGAGTTCTTCAAAGTCCTCCTTTATCTTTGAGGTTTGTCCAACCCTCCCTCACATCAGAAATATCTGAGTAAGTATTTGCAGCAATGAGTCATTGTGTGCATGTGTGTGTGCAAGTATGCATGTGTGCGTGCATGAGCGTGTGTATGTGTGCATGAGCATGTGTGTGTGTGTGTGTGTGTGTGTGTGTGCTTGGGTGCACATGATGCATGTAGATGCTTGCCTATATATGTGTGAAGGCCAGAGTTTGATATCAGGTGACTTCCTCCATCTCTCTTCATGTTTTTGGTTGTTTTGTTGTTGTTGTTGTTGCTGTTAATGTTGTTTTTCTGTCTTTCCATGCAGGGTCTCTCACTGTACCTGGATCTCACTAATTGGTTAGGCTAACTGGTTAACAAGGCCCTGGGATCTTCCTGTTACAGAGCCGGGCCACCATGCCCAGTTTTATGTGGGTGTTGGGGGCCCACACTCNACTTGNACAGCAAANANTTTACCCACTGAGCTATCACCCCGGGCACCTTTGGGCCATTTTACAAATCTATTTGAAAGATTTCCCAATTTGATAGATGCAAAATGGCATCTTGTTGTAAGACTGTTTGATTATTGGTGGATTTAATTACAACATTCTTTATCAAATCCCCATTTTGTATAGGGGAGAAATACTTTCAGCCTTTAATTTTTTCTCTTTTTTAAAGTAGCCCGGGCTGGGCTGAAGCTCACTTTATAGTCCAGGTTTGCCTTGAATTCAGAATCCTCTTGCCTATGCCTATGGGGTGCTGGAATTACAGGTGTTGGCTGTCATGTCCAGTTCTCTTTTGTTCTATTTTGCAGTTAGAATTTCTTCTGAGGCTTAACTCTTAAGAAACCAACTATGGTGAATAAGGAACTTGCTCAGCCAGTCTCTTTTGAGACATCCATTGTGNAGAGTTTGCAGATGTTACTAATGGCCGACAAGGTTAACCTCATCCAATGATAATTTTCATAGGTGGTGAAACTGTCCACAGTTTTTCTGCCAAGATGATGACAATTTGGTTTTGAAAAAGCTCCCCCAAATATCCCTTCATTGTGTGTCAAATATAGATTTTTTTTTTACCAAGGTCCTGCACTCCCTCCACTCCCTGCGCTTTGAAGTTATTTCAATGACTAATCTCTGTCTCCTTTCTGCTTTGTACCCCACCAAAACAAAACAAGACAGGAGTCTTGACTTTTAGAGACTTACAGNTTAGACAGATGTGGACAGGTAAGGCCGGATTAACGTGTCCATAGTACTAGGTATGACAGGGGTATACAATGATGGGAGGGCTACAGAAAGTTAATTATGCCAAGCTTGACAAGCTAGAGAGGCCTTCTTGCACTGAATTTGGGGAAGGAGGGCAGATACTCCCCAGTGTTCTTGCAGGAATTTTCAAACACTGGCAGGTGACAGGATAGAGGCTATATTCCTTGCCCTTGAATGTGAAGAGGCCTTTATGAGTACNGTGATGGTTGGAATATGCCGGAGGAACGCTCCATGGTGGCCAAGGCTAGGCCACAAAAGGTGACATGGATTCTTCTTGTCTCTCTCAGGCTGCAGGTATAAGCATTGGAACCACCACATGAGAGTCTGGCTACCTTGCCCACCTGGACCACTAGGTAGGAGAAGAAAGTGGAAACAGAGAGCCCTGGGGAGTGTCAGTGGCTCCTCCTCCTGTCAGGTTCTTTCTAGCCTGGACTCTGGACACACAAGGGAGATATCTCTAGAGGGCTTATCTAGTCATAGTCAAAGTCTTGCATCTAGTAATAATGGGATGTGTTCTGAGAACTCAGCATTAGTGTATGTCACCACGGAGTGAACATTCCAGAACATATTTATACCAACTAACACAGCTATGATGTCATGAGGCAATGGAATCTCATGGAGCCACCACCAAACATGTAGCCTGTCCTAGACCAAAATGACACTATGCAGTGAATGGCTGTCTTAGAGACGTTGATCAAAAACTCCCAACTAAGCACAGTGGATGCTCAGAATAATGAGATTTCAGATAATAAAATACTCAGAGTTCTAAGTCACTCAGGTTTCAAGTTTTCAGTTAACAATAAATAACCAGGGCAGGAGCTATGAGGAGAAAGCCCTCTAGGCAGAGGGGACAGCCCTTAAAGTACATATCATCAGGACACAGTAGTGCTGGGGATCCTATCCAAGGCACTACTGTCCAGGAAGCAGTTAGGAATACTGACTTCAGTTTGGAGAGGGCCAATCAGTTAGAGCTACAGGAGCTGTGTGCATAGAGTGGGCAGATAACAGCATAAAAATAAATGGAAGTTTTANGGGGGAATTCTCAGTGTATCACATGATGAACCAAAACGGTGTCCTGATGATATGTACTTCCTGTCCTCAGCGTTTGTGTTAATGGCTGTACCATAGTCCTTGTTTTCTAGGCTGTTAGTCTTGGTGGTTTTACTGACTGTTCCTTCTAAAACTTCACATCGAGTCCTTCCCCGCAAGAGGAATTCTTCCACAGCATTTGATGCCTGTGGCTCCGCCAGCGTCACCATGGGTCCTCATCCTACTTCTATGCAAGTTGAGACCAAAGGACACCTAAGGTTGCCCTTTGACCTCCACATACATGCACATACATCTATGCACACGGGCACACACACACATACACGCACACACACACACACACACACACACAGGAGAGACACACACACACAGAGAGAGAGAGAGAGAGAGAGAGAGAGAGAGAGAGAGAGAGAACTCCCTGCCACTTAATTTCCTGCTAAAAGTAGAGTAAGGGGAGGAATAGGAGGAACATGACTTGCAGTTTGATGAGTAGGGAAGGCAGATTCACAATAGAATACAGAGGCCTTCTGTATTTACTTAAAACCCAGCATTGTGTCAGCAAGTGTCCTACAGTCCTGAGTATTTGTCACCTGGCAGGATCATAGTCCTTGCAAGTCACCAAGATGTCCCCTTTTCCATCTGCATGGCCAGGTTAAGGTAAGGCTGAGTAAAGATGTGGAGAACAGGGCCTGGCCTTCGCTAGTGAATGATAGTGAGGGGCTGGGAACAAGTTGGCAATGCAGACCCATGGGTCTAGTCCGTGGAATAGAATCAGTGCCAAGTGGGTGTGCTGCTTGGGGTGGAGCAGGGTCTGGGTGGGTAGCAGTAGCCAGTGAGCTACTATGAAGTAATGAAGTCAGGTCAGATTCACTGCTGAGAAGCTCTGGCTTGGCTCTCTCCAGGGAATCTTTCCATGTTTATCTCCCTCTGTGTACATGTGTGTTTGTAATCATGTGTACCTAAGTGTGTGTACATGTGTGTGGAGGCCAGAGGTCAATGTCATGTGTCTCAATTGCTCTCCACCTTCAATTTAAAGACAGGGTCTCTCAGTAAATCTGGAGCTCACTGGTTGCAATCTCTAGCTACCTCCCCCGTACAGGGATTACAGCTGCTGCTGTGCCCAGACTTTTTCTGTAGGTTCTGGGGAGTCAAACTCAGGTCTTCCCACTTGTGTGTCGGGGCAGGCACTTTCCCAACCGATCCACCTCCCCAGGCCCTATCCCTTTTTTTAAAAGTGGAAACTACACATGGCCCAATCCCAGCATTCTCCTTCCTCTGGTGAGTGATTGGCATCAGCAGAGCAGGACAAGGGCAGTTCAGTGGACAGTGTGGTGATGAAGTGCCAGGAGGGAGTGAGAGTAGTGTTCTGATGTCTAGGATCAGTCATTGGTCCCACAATGCCTTCAGCAATTTGAAAGAAGCACACACACACACACACACACACACACACACACACACACACACACACTGCCTTCTTTGGTTGAGTTGGTGAATAGGACAGGATCAGATCATGTGAGCCAGGGTGAGCTTGGAAAATGTGCAGATCAGGACAAAGGCTCTGCTAAAAGTGCCAAGCCTGGAAAGACTAGAGTTGGCAAGGACTGTTTGGATGGTGTTGAGCACTCCCCCTCTCAGGGCCTTGGCTGCCATGGCTATTGGCTTCTTCTGAGAACTCTGTCACTAGGAACCTCTTGTGTCCATGTTGGCAGGTAGGTCCAGCTGTAGAAGAAACCTGTTCTGGGGGCTGAGGTCACTTTGGAACAAACAGCTACAGTGTTTATATAGAAATGCCAGTCTGTTCCAAGAACACTGGGGCCAGTGCAGTGTGGCAGCCATTTGAGTGACCTGGTATTCACCAACAGCTACTAGCTAAGTTTCTTCTGTGTGACAGCCTATGAGACGCTAGGGAAATGATGGGGGTGGGGGAGGTAATAGTCCTTGACTTCCAACAGGAGACAGACTAGTAAACAGTGATTTCAGAACAGTGTGGGGCATACAGGAAGGCACCAGGCATCCACGCAAACTTCCTGACAAGACTCTTGATAATTTGCTGACCACAGGCAAAGCATTTGTGTTCCCCAAAGCCAGGCCAGAATGCTCTCTGGACAGAAACTTGGTACAAAAAGCCCATAAAGTCCCTTGAATCTCAGGTGTTAGGGATGCCCTTGGTCTTTTAGGGAACAGCTCACCCCAGTATCACAGACTAGGGCAAGTATATGCATGTCTCAAAGTGACTGTGCCATTGAAGTCTCTGGCTTAGTGACCCTTTCTGGTGTCATGTCAATCCACTGGTAGGAGGAGCAGCTAGATCTGGCATCTAACTGCCTAGGTGTCTAGACTGACATTCCTGGGAGACATGAAGCGTTATTAGTCTCAGTCCCCAGGAGGTAAGGGGCATCCATTGGGTGAGTAGACCAAGGCATGCTACTGTCCACTCTTAGACGCTNGCACAGCCTCTTTCCAACTCCTTCCTCTCTCCCTGCTGTCCTCAAAGGATTCCACAGTTACTAATCTGACAGGTCAAAGTCCAGAACACTGAGGCCCATTTGACTCCACGTGTTGATAAGCTGTGGAGTTACTGCACTTCAAAGGCACCCACCCATTGCACTTTCTCTTTCCTTCTTCCTGCTTTGGTTCTAGGAAGGTCAAAGTCTCTGCTTGCCATGCTTTTGTTTCCTGCCTGGGTAGAGTGGTCAGATCCAGACCAAGCTTCTACCTCAGCACTGGACTGCCCATGTCTCCCTACCCTTGAATAAGAATCTTGGGGAGGCAGTTAGATTAGGACCCTTTTGGGAAAAGTACCTGCATGTGCTAACCCCAGCTTTAGATTCAGAAGAGGGGGTGAAGGACCTCATTTAGACTCCAGCTGTCTAGTACTTCACCAGCTTCTGCATGTGAGTGTCTGCTACCAACAAGCTAATAACAAAGGGCATTTCAAAATCTGTAACCTTTCACTCCTCCTTATATGGGATCTCAAGGGGTAGAGGATGATTGGCAGGGTAGCATTTTAGCCTTCCTGGGGCCTTGGCTATAATACCATTATGATATTGGTAATTCTACTGGAACATTAGCTCCTGCCTCTAATGGCCCCCTGCAGGGGGAAAGCCAAGCTTTGNGCTTATGGGCTTGTTGGACCAAGCCCAAAGTCCTTGGGCTCTTCCTAGACATATTGGCCCAGATTCAGGAAACAGCAGTGAACAGACAGACTGGGCAATTCATGTCTCTGGTTAAAGTAGCAGCCATGTCCTCAGCCTTCCAGGGGGAGAAGGCTGTGCCAGGTACTCAGCCTTACCTGAGCAGTGTTACATCATGGCAGGAGTCTGGCAAGTTTTNCATCAGGGAGGCCGAAGCCAACTGGCCCCTGATAGAAGGGGAGAGAATTATGCAACTCTTCTTTGGAATGATCATGAAGGGATTTTTATTTTAGATAAATCTTGACTCCCCCTCCCCCCAAAAATGTCATGGTGAACTGAATAGTAGCCTCCAAAAATGTCCATGTCTCATAACTCATACCTGAGACTTGTGCATATGCTGCAGAAGTAAATGTGTAGGTATTAAAATTCTTTCTATTTCTACTAAATGCACTTGAGTATCCTGCATTATTCAGATGAATTCAGTGTAATCAGATGGTGTCTAGAATCTGGGATGTTCCTTGATATTCATGTGCTTGTGTTCTCATTCTCTCTCTCTC
>LZPO01017315.1:152053-162226 GCA_001675575.1 Neotoma lepida
TGTCTTCCTCTATTGTTCTCTGCCTTATTTTTTGAGCTAGGGTGGTCTCTCACTGATCCAAGAGCTAACTGACTGGTAGATCTGGCTGGGCAATAAGCTTCAAGAATTCACCTCCTGTCTCTGCCCCCATCCAATGCTAGGGTTACAGACACACTACAGACAGGCCACCACACCCGGCTTTTACATGGTTGCTGAGGATCTGAACTCACATCTTCATGATTGTGTGGCAAGTACATTACTGACTGAACCATCTGCCTAGATGGTTAATAAGGCAGTATTCAAAACACAGTTGCACTGTCTCCTTTAATAATCCCATCATTCTGTGAGATTGGCACTGGTTTTATCCCTAATTTATAGATGGCAAACCTGAATAGAGATTCCATACTTTGGTCAAGACTCCAGACCCTACACTCTCGGTTCTCTCAGCCATCATCTTGTAGACAGTCTGATGAGGCTTCTTGCCTTCCATCTGTGCCCCTCAATGGTGGGGAGTCTCTGATAAACCAGCCTGCCTCCATCTTGGGCTTGAAAGCCATTGTATAGTAAGGACAAACTAAGTTCATTCTTATTTATAATTAAATCTGTTTCTCAAGGACTAAGCTGTGCCTCATTTGTAACCTTAACTACAAATGGTCCTGTACTGCCTGTTCAAGAAACAGCAACCACACCTTTGTTTCAAAAGGTTGTTATGACCACCTTGTTACAACCACATTGTTACAATCGTGTTGTTATGACTATCTTNTTATGACCACCTTGCAACTGTGTCTTTGTTTCAGGAGGTTGTTCTGCTTCTGTAACCCACCTATTTGCCTGCCAAGTCTCCTATTTGGAAACCCCCTACTCCTAAGCTATAAAAACTCTCATATTCCCCATGTCCAACGCTGATCTCTTGAATCTCACATTAGGGAGAGACTGCATGTGTACACGAATAAAAAAGCTTGCTTTAATTAATTTGGCCATGATTTGGGTCGGTGGTCTTTCTCCTCACATCTATGGGATTAACATCTCACTGGAACACACTTGAGAAAATGAGTATCACTAAGTGTAAGGATCTAGACCAGTGGGGAATTGAAAACCACACTACTGGAGAAACCAAAAGCTAGGATGGTCTATACTTCAGTCAGCCATTCTATGATGCAAGCCATAGATCAGGTCCTTGGCTTGGGAACAGCTGACTGAAATGTCCAATCCCTCGGGAAAACAAACCCAAAATACTTATAGCACACAGAGATTCCTAGACAATTAAAAATTTTGGTGGAGGAAGACAGGCTGTAGAGAGAAGAACAGGGGTTCCTAGTAATAAAAGCAGACAGTTGGTCTCTGGCTATTTGGACAAACCAAGTTTTACTATTTTAACAGGTAATACCAGAGTCTCTGTGGTTCACTGTGGAGATGCTTGCTTCCTATGCAAAATCAACTGTGGATTCAGGTGACTGGGCAGCTCTCCCCTGTGCACCGACCCAGTGCCCTGAGCTCCTTGTAGCTCTTGGCCCTGCCATTAACACAAGGCCATTTCCAAGATTGCCGCCACAGGAAGAGGGCATTAAAAGGCCTCACATCATCATTTAATGTTGCAGTCTACAAGTGAAGCATGTCACATTCATTCACAGCCCAGTGACCAGAGCTGGTCCTATAGTTCTGCCTAACTGCTGGAAGACACAAAAAGCACACCCCTACCCCCCACCGTGCCCAAGGAAGAGAGTAAATGGGTGTGGGTGGGCACTGTTAGTCTCTACTATTCCACATGACATACTCAGCAGGGAAGAGTGAGGATGTGGAGAGAAAAGCCCAGAGAGGGAATAAAAATAGAAAAGAAGAAGATAAAGGCATAGGGGAAATTTACAGAAAGAAATGAGATCTAACTCAAAGCAAGAAGGCTCTAGAAGATTGGACATGGTGGCCTGCTCCTGTGATCTCAGCGTTTAGGAAGCTGGAACAAGAGGATTACCATAAATTTGAGGCTACCCTGGGTTCTAGAGTAAGCTCCTGTCTCCGAAAGAAGATTCCAAGGGTTGGCCAGTGGTGGCCTGGAATAAGTGAGTTTATTAGTTCACAAGTGGCAGTTACTAAATTCTCAGTCATTTTACAAGCCAGTATTAAAACATAAGGATTTTTAAAAATAAAATTATATAAATGTAAAATTACATGATATAAAAGCCAAAGGTGATTAATTCACAAAGCACCATCACTTGCTTATTTTTCTGGCAGTGTTTGTGATCTCTGTCCTTGAGCTTCCATCTATTATGGGATGGTGAACCCATCTATCTTCCCAGCCCTGTGACTCGGTGAGAACACTCCAGTGGAAATCAGCAAATGTCACAAATCAGGGGTTTTGCCACATTTGTCAGCCTGCATGCATATGACCAGCCTGCCTTTCCTGGTCTCTCTAAACTGGGAGTCATGGGGAAGTTGATGTGTGCTAACTTCTCCAAGAATTTAGGGAGCATTGATGTGTGAGCACTTCCACTCTGAATCCCTATGGGAAGGGACTGCAGAGCCCACATCCCTAAANCACAGCATTTTGCAAGTACAGGCATTCCTTTCCATGTTTGCAAGGCATGGCCCTCACCCCTGAGCCTACACCATTGTTTGGTTCCCAAGAGCCAAAAGCTGGAGCAGAATAGTAATTAGCACCTGCCAGGAGCCCATTGGCAGGGAGGACCGCCTGCTGCACGTAGCTCCGGGTAACAGGGAGATCCTTCTGGGAGTCATCCTTGTCTTGGCTCCACAATACCTTGGTGGTGCCTCTTTCTCTCTTGAAGTGTTTTCACTGGGTCTCTAAGATAGAAGCTGCCAGAACCAAAGCCAGGGCTGGCAACACAAACCGTGGGAGTCCCGGGTGTATTTGGCCAACACAGAATCTAGCTGTGTGTGCACACGAGGCTTGCTTTTATAGCTGCTGTAAAAATTCTCCTTACAGGGGCTATTCCATTTTCTCCTGAAGCCCTGGGCCCTCTCTCCTCCCCCTCCGTACCCAGATCAGCCATTACTGGCCACTTACCCTCCAGTGTTCAGGGCCCCTTTTAAAGCTCTATTAGATGTCGAAATGGTTTATGGGTCTCCATGCTGCTGACTCTGTGGACTGCATTACTCTAAAAGCTGGACCGTCGAATGGAATTGCAGAGAGGGAAGTTGGAGAGGGCAGCGTGTGAGTTTACTTTTTAATGNGTGACTGTATTACACCAAATGGATGGGAATGCTACGCCAGCGGTTTTTATTTCTTTATAGGTTTCTGATTTTTTAAAAATCAATTAGCATGTTTTTAGTTATATTAACCCCACATAGCCCCTAGGATCTTTGGTCTTTCAGAATCCCTCTCCTCCAGTGGCCAATTAACCTTGCTCCAGCTTCCATGATGTGTCATGGAAAATTTACTGCCCTACTCAGGATTTCTGAGGGATCCCAAAGGGCCTTCATATTTTGCCTGGTTGGCTCTCTTCAAATGTCTGACTCTTCAGAATTCTTCATTTTTCTATTGTCATCTGTCCTTAGAGTAAACGTCTCCCATTCTTTATTTTCTAAGGCTCAAATGGCTTACGATTTTCCACATGTCAGTTTTCCTTTCTTTCCTAAAGGTTTGAGGCCAATAGGACAATATGAAGCAGGAAAGCAGTACAATAGAATTTTAGGAAGCCCAGATTCTCAGATCGTACAGGCCTGGACCATACATGGTGAGCCTATCTCATGGCCATCAACAAACTCAAGACATTTGACTATAATCTGCCTTTATGCCTGACCTATAGCCTCTCAAGCCTGGCTGTGCATTATCTTAANTTTATTCAAATTCCATCAAAGAGGCCCTAGAATGTCACTCTTTTGAAGAGATTCTTCCTAACTACCTAACAATTAGTCTACCCCCTCGGGACTCCCTATTACTGTAGCCTGTTTTACATTTTCCATGTGTATTAGTTACTTTTCTGGTTGCCATGGCAAAATGCCTGCCCGGAGCAACTTAAAGAAGGGAGGGTCTCTTCTGGCTCAGAGTTTGAGGGTCCACCTCTCACCGTGGGGAAGGCATAGTAGGAAGAGCAAGAGACAGCTGGTCACGGGTGCAGGAGGAGCAGGAGGCAGCTGGTCACATGGCTGATCACGTGGTATCCACAGTCAGGAAGCGGCGAGAGATGAACGCTGGTGCTCCGCTCAGTTCTCCTTTTTTTTCAGTCCAGGATCCCAGCTCAGGGAATGGCACCACCCACATTTAGGGTGAGTCTTCCCATCTCAACCTAATCTAGAAAATCCTTCACAGACATAGCCAGGAGTTTGTCTCCTAGGCAACTCTAGATCCTGTCAAGTTGACTGTCAACGTCAACCATCGCACCATGTCACCTACAGCTACCTACAGTGATTGACTGATGTCCTCNNTGTGGCTCCCTAACTCAGAAACAGGCACTTCTCTGTTCTATTTCCTCTTGTAACAATGTACTGTGTGGGTGAAAAATGACAAAGAAATAGGGCAACAAATTCATGCCCACCCCAAAGGTGCAGGAATCAACTCTCACCAGTGGGTTCTGGGAAGATCCTGGCCAGGATCACCTTACGGAGGCTTCTGTCTCTTAGCCAGAGTTACAAGTGCTCAGCTAACCCTCAGTGGGCAAGCTGGGAGAAGAAGGTGGGCTGAGTTCTTCAACCAGAATTTGTGCTGTTTTTCATATCTCACCACAAACATCCTGGCACTCGTGGGATCTGTTCTGCCCACTAGTGGTGCTGGCACCAGAGAGGTCAGCCCCATCTGGGAGCAGAACCTCAAGTAGGCATGGCTCAATTGATAAGTCCCTGAACTCATAAGAAGGGGCGGGGAAACCTTGGACATCTCCCTTAGACTCCTGGGATTTTCAAACTGTCGCCAGAAACAACCAAGCAGAAACCTAAAGAAATACACTCAGTCAGTGTCCTCCACAGGCACCCCCAGGGCACTGCCTTCTTGGGGTCACTGTTCTCCACAGTTAGGACATGAGGTATGGCAGAGGTGGCAAGAAAACACCAGAATTGCTGTTGCCTCCGTTAATGCAGCTAGCCTCTGCTAATGGAAGAGAATTACAGTATTTCTCTGTGGGGTTCCCAGATCTTGCCTTCCTGGGGAGCCCTGTTCCTAGGCAGTGTTGGGGGTTTCTCTGTAAGAATGAAGGGTCTGTTTCTCATTGGAATCCTGCACTCAAGCCAGAGGAAGATGTTAAGCCCAGCAAATTAGCGGCGATTGTCCCTCTGAGCTTTGTAAATTCTACATCGCCTCTTTGTTTTACTGGTGCGGGTCTAGGGTCACTGCAGGCTCTGACAGAAATGAAAAGCCTTCATCAGCACAGAGGCTGGGGCTCCTGCCAGAGGGCGCAGGCCGCAGAGCTGAGCTGGGAAGTTGTTTGAGGGTGTTGTTGCCAAGAGTCAGACCTGTGATTTGAACAACAAACTCACAAATTCAATCATACACACTTTTTCAATTTTTAAAAATAAGAAGTAACGTTTAGGTCATAATTTATCCTATTTATTATAATATTTGTAATTTATTTATTTATTTTGGTTGGGAGAAGTAATTTTAATTAAATTCATTCAGTGGACTTTTGAGTCATGGGAAGAGAAAAAATAAACTTTCTATTACCAGAAGGATTTTTGTGTGCAAACACACACACACAAACACACACACACACACACACACACATACAAACAGAGGTGTAAACACATATACAAAAACAACACATCAAACAGCAAGATGCCATTTAGGGCAAAAAGGCACTTTATAAGCTAGAAGAGAATACTATTTAAAATAATAAAAAAGCAGCAATTTACATATTCTTAAACATTTCCCCACAGGATAATATCAAAGTATATTAAAACATCTAGAAACTTAGCCTTTTATTCCACGGGTCACTCATGTGCAGTTCCTATTTGCACTGTTAGGCACTATTTGTATGGAGCAGTAAAAAATAATGTGGACTCAAAGTAGCTGGAATGAAACCCCAAGGGCCAGGCAGGGAAGTGCATCAGATATTACATAAGCGGNTGGCAGGAGGGGAAAAAAAATGAACTGAGTTTACAAGGAAAAAGGCTAGAAGTTCCCCAAATACATGGAATGACAAAGAAAACTGGGTCCTTAGAAAAAATGTCACCAACTGATGAGAAAACAGAATTAGAACAGGGTTGGGATGTGGCTCAGTTAGTAGAGTGCTTGCCCAGTATGCAAGAAGCCCTGGATTTGACCCCAGCTCTACATAAAACTGGGCAATGATGGTACATGGCTATAAATCCAGCATCCAGTTGAGGCAGAAGGATCCTAAGTACAAGGTCATCCTCAGCTACATAGTAAACTTGAGACAAGCCTGGGTTACATGAGACCCCTCTCAAAATAACAATAACAACAATAATGATGATAGTAATGATAAATAATAATAAATTATATTTTTAATAAAAATTATATGCTAATATAATTTATCATCATCATTATTATTATAGCATTTGTTGAATGAATGAGTGAACAAAGAGCCAGAACCCTGGATGATGGGGTGAAACATCCATATAATGTCTTGGCCTGCTGGAATATGCCACTCCTTGAGACAAAAATGATATGACTTCTCAGAAGGATGCCAAGCAGATCCATGTCAATGGGAAACTTCTCTACTCAGAAATGAATTATTTCCAGGTATTAAAAACCATAGAGAGAGAAAATTTGAGGAGGGGCAGAAATCCAGAAACCTGAACTTAGAAATCATTTAGGTGAGATTAGTGTGGTGGGCACACACTTTTAATGCCAGCATTTGGGAGGCAGAGCAAGTGGATCTCTCTCAGCTAAGGCTACATAGTAAGACCTTGTCTCAAAAAAAAAAAAAATCATTTGGATGGAAAAATGTCAGGTAGAAACAAAGTCACAGCTAGCCAACCATACATCATGCTTCAGTGCATAAGAGGAAATATTTATGAAAAGTAAAGCTATGGACAGTCAGTTCAGCATTAATCCATTGCCTGTATCCAAAGCATGCTTTAGGCTTGAGTTCTGTGGACAGCCTCCACTGATTAACAGTTTTGTCATCCACACTCTGAAGGCAAAGTTTTGTGTCTACTATTCAGTTTTTCTCTTCTGTATTCTCTGCTCATAATGAATTGACAAATTATGGAACTAGTATTAGTTGCCAGTGGCTGCTATAACAAATGACCATAAACTTAATGGCTCAACCTAATAGTGTTTTTGGTTTTGTTTTTTAGTTTTCCTCTCAGAGTTCTAGAGGCTAGAAGTTTGAAATCAAGCTGTCAGCAGGGCCTCATTCCCCTTGGAGCCAGGAGGGAATCTATTTAGCTCTTTTGGAGCCTCTGGTACTGCCCAGCAATGCTGAGTATCTCTTGGAGACACATTCAATCTCTGTCTCTATGTTTACATCAGTTTCTCTGTATGTCTGTCTTAAATGTGGAAGCCAGAGGTCAACATGGAGTGTCTTCCTCAAGCACTGCTTACAGTCTTTTTTGAAACAGTCTCTCACTGAACCAGTAGCTCACAATTTGTCTAGTCTGGATGGCCTGTGAGCTCAAGGGATCAGCCTATCTCTGTCCCCCAGGTCTGGGCTCACAGACATATGCCAATATTTGCCCCCACACCCAGCTTTATCATGTGGGAATGGGAATCCAAGCTGAAGGAATTCAAACTTGGGTCCTCACACTTACGCATTAAGCATTTTGCCCACTGATCCATCTCCCCAGCCCATTTGTGTATAACTTTAAAAATAATTTTAATTTATTTTTATGAGTATCAGTGTTTTACCTGCATGCCCATCTATTGTGTGCCTAGTGCCGGTGGAGACCAAAAGAGAACATCAGATCCCTAGGACCTGGAATTCCAGAGCATTATGAGCTGCCATGTGGGTACTGGGAATTGAACTCAGGTCCTCTGGAAGAACAAGCAGTATTCTTCACCACTGAGCCATCTCTCTAAACCCTTCTTATATAGCTTTTAAAGTGTCTGTAGAATTTGTCTNCTGAGTAGACTCNGTTTTACTGAGATTGAAACCCATGGTCATTTGACTGTGAAACCGTTCAACCCTGCCTGCCCAGACCTTCCTCCCTTCTTGCCTCCCTCCCCAACCCCATTCCATGGAGGGAAAGATTTAGCAGCTTGTGGGTTTTGGGGTTGTCAGAGGCGTCATTCTTCTTAAGAATAGGTGTGCAGTTGGGGGTGAGCAATGACACTTCATGCTACATTAGGCAGAGAGCACTAAAGAGGGGCTGATGGAAGAAGAATTAATTACAGTTTAACAATAATAATAAAAAGCAAAACAAGAGATTGAAATAAAATGGCCAAGGGAACAAATGGGTTTCTCAGAAGAATGGTGTCTATTCACCGTGGAAAATTTATATGTAGAATAAATGCTTGGGAATTGGAACACAGAAAAGGCAATCAAAGGCCCAGGGAGGCTCCAGCAAGCTGGGGCTGCTTTTCATTGAATTGTCTCATTAGCTGTCTGGAGGTATAAATAAATTCCTCCAGTGTCTTTGTTGTCTGACAAGATGGAAAGCAGAATGCGTCTTGGCGGGGCAGGGGGTGGGAGGCTTGGGGAGATGGAAGTGACCCTGACAGCCCTTGGAACCCAGCGAGGGCTGGGAAGGGGTCTGCCAGTGGGAAAAGAATGGCCAACAAGGAAGATATCTGTTTCCTTTCATGGCTATGGCAGCCGGCTGTGGGTTGCACTGAAGGCCAGTGAGGGGCCGTGATCCCCCAAGTGGAGGAGATTGATTCAGAGGCCAAAAGGGGTTTTTATCATGGCCACTCCGCTCTGCATCACTGTGGCTTATACAGAGAGTAAAAGACTGAAGCCATAAAGCCTCCCTCAGGGAGCACTCAGCCCCCGCGACAGAATGTCACACTGTGACTNTCTGCAAGGCCTTGTTCATGAAATGTGTTACAATGAATGGAAGGACCACATTTGTGTATAATTAGCATTTTGCAAAACAAGAGGATTCTGGGTAGATGGCAGTTTGTGACAAGATAGTTGCTTTTTAAGATTAGGCAGCTTTGTTGGGATTTAATTCATGTGCTGTATAATTGAGTAGATCTTTTCTTTGTGTGTGTGTGTTCATGTGTGTNCNNGTGCTCATGCACATGTGTGTATATTATGGAAGTCANAGATCCGGTGTCCTCCTCAATCCCTCTCCATCTTAGTTTTGAGACAGGGTCTCTCACTAAACCTGGAGCTCACTGATTCAGTAGACTGGATAGCCACCAAGCCCTAGAGATCTTGCTGTCCTTGCCTCACCAGCACGGGGAATGTAGGCATACACCATGTCCAGTTTAACACATGGGTGCTAGAGACTAAACTAAAACTTGAGCTTAAGTGGCTAGTACTTGACCCATGAGACGGCTCTCCAGCTCCGATTCAGTGGGTTTTCTTTTTTAGTAGACTCACATATTTCCACAGCCATCATCACCACAATCCATTTAGAAATCTTTATCACCCCCAAAGGGAAACACACACCTGTCAGACATCACCCCCCACCCCACATACGTGACTATTGATCTACTTTTTGTCACTGTAAAATTGCCCGTTCTGGAATTTTCATTAAATGGATCATAGGAGATGTGGCCCTTTGTTTCTGGCTTATTACCCTTAGCATAATGTCCTTATGGGTCACCCATGTTGGTGTATGTGTTAGAATTTCATTCCTTTTAAAGTCTGCATAACATCCCATTGCATGAAGATATTATGTTTTCTTTATTCATTTACCCATCTATTAATAGACATTTGAGTTATTTCTATATTTGTGCTATCATTAATAATGTTTACATAGGCATTTGGGTGCAACTTTTTGTGAAAACTTAAATTTTCATTTCCTGTCTTTCAATTTTTATTTTATGTGTGTGAATGTTCTGCCTGCATGTGTGTCTGTGTACCAAGTGCATACCTGCAGAAGCTGGATAAGGCATCAGATCCCCCAGAATGGGANTGACAGACAGTTATGAGCTGCCATGTGGGTGCTGGCAGTTGAACCTGGGTCCTCTGGAAGAGNAGCCAGTGCTCTCAGCTGCTGAGCCACTCCAGTCCCTTTCATTTGCCTTTGCCCATCTAGAAACAGGACTTCCAGCTCCTGTAGGAACTGTGTTTAGCATATCAAGGAATTGCCAGGCTGTTTACCAAAATGGCAGCACTGTAATTTTTTTTTCTTTTTTAGCACTGTAATTTTTTAATTTGCCAGTTTCCTCCA
>LZPO01017315.1:197899-212757 GCA_001675575.1 Neotoma lepida
GTGAGTATGTGTGTGTGTGTGTGTGTGTGGTGTGATGTATATGTGAACTTGGGTGTGTGAAGGTGCAAGTGGGAGTTAATGGTTGAAACTGGATGCTCTCCTCCATCACTCTCAACCTTATTTTTTTGAGACAGGGTCTCGGTGACCCAGTAAGAATAACTGGCTAGTGAGTTCCTGGGATTCTCCTGCCTCTACCCACCCCACCCCCAGCACTGGGATGACAGTGCTCTACTTTATGAGGGTGCTAGGGATCCGCACTCTGATCCTCATGTTTATTTGGCAAGAGCTTTATGGACTGAGCCATCTCCTCAGTCCCAGAACTCAAAAGTCTTTAGTCAAAAAGAATGTAACCGTCTAGTTTCATGATCATGTCAGGGCAATAGGATGACTACTTTTCTGGAAGGCCGAATACTGAAGCTTTGCCACCATTGTGAATGCAGAAGTGCAGACCACTTCTTTTGACACAGATAAAAGCCTAAAAGCTGCCCCCCCCGGTTTTTTGCTTCTTATCTGCTGCCAGCGACATAGACAGCCAGCTGCTCTCTGCTCAGGCCCACACTTCATTCCCCTCCTATCAAATTCTCTCACTAACACCCCTTACCAGTTCTTCTGAGGAGGATGTGAAAGAGGGTGGCCATTAAAAAGATGGCCACCTCATGTAACAGTTGCTTTATCTGTTGAGGACAGGGCAAACATTAAGCATATCTGTCTAATGCCTGAGGCCTCAGTTGGGTTGTTCTGCCAATTGGTTCCTGGTTTTCTACCTAGATCGCNCATCTTTGCTATGACCACAAGGTAGTGTTTTCAACTCCACTCTTGTGAATCGGTTTGTGACAGCCTCATGGACTGGGTTCCGTCTTGCAGGAGTAGTTAGTTCTTATAAGAGCATAGTGTTACAAGGTCAGTGCCATGTCTGCCTTTTCTGTGTGCTGCCATTTCCCTTTCTGCTTCTCTACCATTTGACATGACCAAGGAGAGCCTTGCCAAGACAGCATGTCATACACTGTTTGTACCTTCTAGCCACACACAGTCTACTAAGCCAAATAAATCTCCTGTAACATACCAGTTTCAGTGTTTTGTCATAGTAACACAAAACAGAGAAACCATCATCTTCCCCCTGCAACTACTACAAATTTCCAAGACAGTTTTTAATTCTGTTCACAAGCTTTTAAATACTCCAGGTCTCCCTACTATTTTTGAAAGGTGGTAGGAAAAGCATAGTGAAGTAGATGGGACGCAAGATTTGAAGTCAACTGTCTGAGGTTTAAGTCTGCTCTTCATTAGTTTCATGGCCTTAAGTTACTAGAAATTTCTTAACCTTGATTGGGAATTGAACCTGGGTCCTCTTGTAGAAGAGCCTGTATTCTTAACCACTGAGCCATCTCTCCTGTCCCATGGTTACTCATTTTTAAAACATTAAATCATTTGGGCTTCACAGCTCCTTGGCCCTGCAAGTGAAGCACTAGACCTCTAGTACACAAATAAAGAGGTCTAGATTTGGAAATTTCTAGTAACTTACTACATGTGATACGCCAGTGTTGAGGGAGAGAGGCAGGCAGAACCCTGGGGCTTACTGGACAGTTAGTCTAGCTGAAACAGTGAACTCGGGTTCAGTGAGAGTTCTTATCTCAAGAAAGTAAGCTAGACAGTAATAGAAGAGGACACAATGTTGTCCTCTGACTTCTACAGGAGCATGCATGGATGAGTGCATGTGTGCACACACACAACACACACATGTATGCACACAATGCACATACACAACACACATATGCACACACAATACACATACATACACACACATGCACATACAACACACACATATGTGCACACAGGCATACACACACACACATTTCCACTCTCTTCCACCTTATATTACATATCAAAATCCAAATAAATTCCAAATCAAAGCAGAAACTCAATATTGAAAATACGAATAAAATGAAAGTGAACATTTATCCCATCACTGGGTAGGGTTTTGCCAGGCCTTAAGGCAGTGGAAAAAGTTATAAATGGAATGAGCCATAGTTTACCCACAAAATTCAAAATTCTGTCTACAGTAATTGAATTTTCAAACAGAACTGAACAAACAAATGGGGAGTATATCTGCAGCAAATTCGATGAAGGGTTAACACCCTCAATATTTAAAGAGCTCATGAACATGGAGGCCNANGAAAGAGGAAGGATTATCTGAGGCAAAGCTTTAATCATAGCTGGCTCGTTCCAATACCTAAAATGTCTGAGTTCCCCCGCTTCTGCCAATCGGTTTGCGTCTGTACATGCAAACTGTATTTAACATTGGCTCCAACCCAACCTAATTAGTAAAGTCAATCTGGCGCAAAGAAAAGATCATTATAATGCTTCATGCAGCCAAATGTCCATGATGTTTCTAGTATGCGCTATTGGACATTCTCCACACGACTGCTCCCCTTGGTTGGTGTGAGAATTGTAGAGCTGGCCATCCTTCCCTCCCACAGAGCTTAAAAGTAATGGCGGGTTCGCCCCCAGGAATGAAACGGGAGTAGACAATAAAGGCATCTGAGGCCATTTTAAAACCACAGACCCGCTAGTACTCATTTGGCCANGCAGCCGTTGAATTGTCTAGATCTCATTACCTGGTGCTAATCAAATTTTTCCATGAATCTTACCTATAGCAAGGCATCATTTCCCCCTCTAGCTCACAAAGGAAACTGAGGCTCGAATTGAAGAAATGATTTGCCGGAAGTCATGCAAGGAGCTGGAAGANATCTGAATCCTGAGATGTTAGACTCTAGGAGTCTAACTGCCCAGAACTGTCCACAAGGCCTGCTGAAGTAGATGATGTTTCTTGACAAACCCAGGGATGGGGGATGAGGGAGAGTAGACAAATGGGGAGGGGTGCTACTGTTTAAATCTTAAATATTCCCAGAGGCCCAGNGCAGCCCTAGAGGCACATAGTGTAGCCTTAAGAGGTGAGGCCCGGTGGAAGGGAGTTAAGTCACTGATGCGTTCCCAGGAAGAACACTGGAAGGCTTTGGTCCCCTTCCTCTCTTCTTGCTTCCTGGCAATGAGGTAAAGGTTTTGCTCTGTCATGTGCTCCCACCTCGATGTGTTATCTCACTACAGGCCCCAAAAGCATCAGATTTGATTGATTGTAGACTAGAATCTCCAAAGTTGTGAACAAAATAGTATATTCTTCTTTATAAATGAACCATTTTCGTCATAGTAATAGAAAGCTCACACAGAAGGGTCCAAGGTGAGCTGCCAGCTACCTTCTAGCCTGAAAAGGCAAAGGGAGGCCCACACAAATGCACTTCTCGTCAGTACATATGTAGTGTAAGGAGACAAAGGAAGGCCTGGAGAGAGCAGAGGTCAGAGGAAAGCTCCCAGTGCTCCCATGAAGCTGTCAATGGTTCCCACAGCCAGACGGGAAAAACCTCAAAATGCATGAGCCACTGGGTAAAGTACCCAGACTGGCTTTACAGAATCTGTGGGGCAAAATTAGCCCTGGAATGAAGTCTGTTCTCATTAAATCTGACAAAGTTTAAAAGGGAGAGCTGAAAACATCCAACTATTTCCAAGTTGCCATCCCAGAATAAGTCTCAAGTCTCAAGAATCTTTTTCAGTGCACGTGTGTTGTACACAGTCCTGGGTTTCATAGGGACACTTTCCGATGAGCGTATAATGTTCTATGTCATGTCCACAGATGCCCAGTTTCCCCATCGCATTCGTCACCTTTATTCCCTGACTTTCTACTTTCCTGTCATATATGCATGCGTGGATTTATGCATCTACATAAAGTCTAGGATCCACAAAGGAGAGAAAATGTGGTATTTGTCTGAGACTGACTTAATTGTCCTGAAAAGACATCATCTTATTCTTCTTTATGGCTAAATAAAGTTCCATCATCACATGTGTCCAGGCACGAGTCAGCATGCACACACGCATACACGCGCACACACACACACATGTGCACAATATACACGGGAAATTCTTTTTAAATTCCATTGTGTGTATATATATATAATATGTATATATATATAATGTGTATATATGTATATATATAATGTATATATATATATGTCTAATTTCTTTATCCATTTCTCTGTTGATGGATGCCTAGGTCACCTCCATGACTTGGCCATTGTGCATAGTGGTACAATAAATAAACAGCATTATGCAAGTATTTGTGTTATCTGGGATTAATATTCTTCAGGTAAATCCTCAGGAGTTGTACAACTGGGACACATGGTACATATATTTTAGTTTATTTTAGGAACCTAAATACTAATTTCCATCATAGCTGGGCTAATTTGCATATGGAAAGGTTCTAGACTCCTATAGGAGTTAAAAAAATATCTAAGAGAAAGTTGGAAGTAAAAAAAATAAACAATATCTGATATTTAAAAAAAATAGTTATACAAGGAGGAAAAACTATCAGTTGAAACTGACTCAGAAATGATAGAGTTAATTNAATTAGTGAATAAGAACATTAAAACAGTTAGGATGCCTGCATTCCAAAATGGTATGTTCAAGAAACTAAAAGACCCAAACATTATAGGCTATGGCCAGTGTTCCTGAGTACCCTCTAGAACTTGACAATGAGACCCTGTTGTTGAAGACATCACACACTTAAGTCATATAACATGGAGAAATCAAGCTAGTACTGATCTTGAAGTCTCATCCCTACTGGCTAGCTTTCATGGTGCTGAAGATTTCTATGCACAGTACCAGAGGAGAAAAGTAATCCTCAGTCAGAGCCAGCTATGACCCCTTAGAGCTACAATAACGACTGATTTGGCAAGGTGTGCTTACTGGTTCAATAGTGAGTAGCATGAACACCATGGGAGTAACCACCACTCTCTGGTTGGATTAAATCTGCTCCACAAGATGAAATCCATAGTTGGCACCATATTGGGCTAAGAACTTATGTCTAGACAGCTCATAGGCCATGGGGAGAACCTACCACCATTATTCTGCTAAATAGACATAATATTAAATCAACTCTTAATGATGTATTGTCATATCCATGATCGATCTCTTAACCCTCACCAGAGACACTTCTCTGTGCAGTAGACAGTTATTGACACAGAGACCCACACCTGACCAAGGTGCAGAGAATAAGAGACTACAGAATGCTCAGCCCTAACTGTACATCCTGCTCCCAAAGCTCAGGCACCACTGCATAAGAGGGGGCAGAAAGAATACAAAAGCCAGAGGTGATGAATGACTACAGGGAAACTGTGTTCTGGATACAGAAGCGCAGCTGCAGACAGGAACTCACAGTGGTTGTGACATCATGCATTAGACCTGTGCAAGCCCAAGGCAGACCAAATCCCAGCATAGAGACTGGAACTGGATATGAAGTCCCATCCCCAGCCGTATAACTCTTAGCTGTTGGGAATGGGAGAGACAGTTTTCTCCAAGAGTATAGCCCCTGGTGATTTGACCACATTCTAGTGGAAGATCACTCATCTAAGAATATTTGGACAGCATAAATTGGCCTAGTTGGGTGGTAAGAGTTGGGGGAGTGGTGAATATTATCAAAACACACTGTACAGAACTCTCTAAAACTAATAACAATTTTTAAAAAAAGGACAGAGCATGCTCAGTAGAGACATGGAAGGTAAAAAAGAATGTGACTCATATGTCTGGAAATAAAAACCTACAATGTTTAAAATGAAAATTAAACTAGATGGGACTGGACACCGCAGAGAAGAGAGCAATGAACCTAAAGACACAGCAATAGAAATTATTAAAATAAAGTACCAAGAAAAGAGATGAAGCTACACATCAATGTACAGTGAGCAGTGAGATAACCTTGGGAGAGAAAGGAGGGGGAAGGGAGAAGAGAGGGAGGGGCTCCTGCTTGGTAGTGCAAGCTGATCTCCAACTTCCTATGTACACTAGCCTGGAGCTTCCTACGCTCCTGCCTTAGCCTCCTGGCGCCACATTCGGCTAAATCTAAACTTTGGTGGCCACTAAATTTTTTGTTTGTTTTAATGAAGATGAAGGCTGTGGAGATGGCTCAGTGGGTGAAATGCTTCCTGTGCAAACATGATGACCTGAGTTTTGATTCCCAGTACCCATGAATAAAAGCTACAGATGAAATCGTGTATCTGTAACCATGGCATTTGGAGGGGGTGTAAAACAGGCAAATTCTAGGAGCTCACTGGCCAGCCAGTCTATCTAGACAGTAAGCCCTGGCTTAAGTGAGTGGCTTTGTCTCAAAAAAAGTAAAGTGGAAAGCAATACGGGAAGTTATCTAATGTAGGGCTCTGGCCTTCATCTGTGTATGCACACGCACTCACGTACCACATACAACGTACCAACGGGGGGGACGGGAGCAGAGAGTAAAGACTTTTAACAACACATAGAAACTAAAAGAATCTTTAAAAAAGTACAGCCAATAAGATGGCTCAGTGGGTAAAAGTGCTGACCATCTGTGTTCNCCAGGACACACATGATGGGAAGAATGAACTGACACCTCAAAGTTGTCCTNTGACTTCCACACATGGGCCACGAACACATGGCATGAACACACACACACAAATAAAATTGTGATAATTTTTAANACAAATGTATCACAATCAGGCAACAGTGAATGTTTAATTGTTTTGGGCAAAAGAAAAATAATATCTGATGCAAATATACTCAAAAGGCATACAGAACATTGGAAATAATAGCTATATATGGCTTTTCTTTTCCCATTTTTTTCCATAGTGGGGACTAAACCTCAAACATGCTAGACAAGCACTCCACCACTGAGCTATNTCTCCAGGATGTTTTCTACTTTTTGAGTCAGTTACTCACTAAGTTGCCCAAGTTGGCCTTCAACCATCTCTCCAGCCCATGCAGGCCTTGAACTTATAATCTCCTAGGTCAGGGTTATGAGAAGTTAGATTACAGGTCCAGTGCACCAGGGGCAGCTTTGAATTTAAAGCAAACATANTGATAATGCATTGAGGAAAAGGGGAAATGAAAGAATACTGTCGATTCTTATTATACATGAGATGGCACGAGCATTCAAAGGAAGAAGGGNATAGTTAAAAATGTATACTGTAGGGGGCTGGAGAGATGGCTCACTGGCTGAGAACTCTGCTCTTGCAGAGGANCTGGGTTCAGTTCCTAACACCCACATTGGACAANTCATGACTGTCTGCAACTCCAGTCCCAGGAAAGGTACAGGATTTTAGTAACATTACCAGGCTGTCCTTGGGTCCCTTCCGAACCATCACNGTGCGGGATACCATGTCTGACCTCCCTGAGATCCGGAATGGAGCGTCAGCATCTGAGATCTCCTACAACCGAGAGCCACAGTCCTGGTTCCAGAGGCAGCTGCGGGGCTCACACTACCAGCCCATCCTCAGGGACCATATCTACAAGGATATGAGCCCATTGGTGGCTGCCNGCATGCGGAACATCCCACTGTTCCCAGGATCAGATTGGCGTGACCTGCCCAATATAGAAGTGCTGCTGTCAGAAGGCACTACCACCAAGAAGTTGCGCTACACCTTCCACGACAGGAAGAATGGCTGCAGCAGCACCGGNGCTATGCGTGGGGTCTGTTCCTGTGTGGAAGCTGGCAAGGCCTGCGACCCCACAGCCAGGCAGTTCAACACCCTCATCCCCTGGTGCCTGCTACACACTGGGAACCGGCACAACCACTGGGCCGGTCTCTACGGGCGCCTGGAGTGGGANGGCTTCTTCAGCACCACTGTCACCAACCCTGAGCCCATGGGGAAGCAGGGCGGTGTGCTCCACCCAGAGCAGCACCCGGTGGTGAGCATGCGGGANTGTGCCCGCTCCCAGGACTTTCCAGACACCTACCGGCTCTTCGGCAACATCTTGGACAGACACCGGCAGGTGGGTAATGTTGTGNCACCACCACTGGCTAAAGCCATTGGCCTGGAGATAAAGCTCTGTATGTTGGCCAAAGCTCAGGAGATCGCCTCAGCTGCAGTTAAAGTAAAGGAGACTGCTACGATGGACTAGTTCTGCTCTCTCCCAGAGCCCCACATGCACTGATATTGTGTTTTTAACCTGTTGAGCCCCATCATTTGAAATGTTGTGCNCAGTGTCTGTGGCCATGGCTAACACTAAGCTGTTTGTGTGAGGTTTGCTTTGTGAACAAGCCATGCAGTACTTCATGCATTCTGAATCTTAAAGTTTTTTGGTTTTAATTCTGTATTTTATTAGATCCACCACTGTGTAGGTGGCAAGCAAGACTTGATGTAGTTTTTATATGTTGTAATATTTCTTCAAATAAAGCGCTTCTATAAAGCAAAAAACAAAAAAACAAAAAAACAAAAAAACTTCTCCCACAAAAGGCAGCAATTGTCATACTGGATAAATCAACCTGCGATTACAGGCTGTCAGCAAGAAACTCACTTTAAATATGAAGGCACAAATGTGGAAAGAATGGTATGTGCTTACTTTCAGATGTCAGCTTGATTGGATGAGGTGACAGATAAGGTATGCCATTGTTTCCTGGTGTGTCTGTGATCTTATTTCTGGGAGAATCTGGCTTTTGAATCAGTTCACTGAGTAAAGGAAGATCGGCCCTCCCCAGTGTGGACAGGCNTCCTCCAAGGAGTTGAGGCTTGCTTANAATAAACAAGCAAAGAGATAGTGAATTTATGACCTANCNTTCCTCAGGCCCAGCACATCACTCCCTGTTTGAGGTGATCCTGTTGTAAACACANCTACTGCTCTTATAAAAGCCCTGCATGCACAATTATGTACAACACATCACATTTAATGATGATAATAAACTAGTATGGCACTGGTTCGTGTGTTTATTATGCTATACTCTCCACTGTTGTTTTAGAATATACTCCTATACACACACATACACACACACACACACACACACACACACACACACACACCCCAGCTTACTGTAAAACAGTGTGCCATGTTGCACTGGCAGCAGCCTTCTACATCTAGTGTTCACTGTGTCACTTGACAATACCAAGAGGCCACTTGGGTGACTGGCAGCTGCCATCTACATCCGTATAAGCGTACTTGTACTTGATGATGTTTACACAACAACAAAATTGCCTAGCCATGCATGTCCCAGAACACACCCTTGTTGTTAAGCCATGCATGTTTGTATCTATCCTTTTGACTTTATCTCACAGAATGGCAACACAGATAGTAAAAAGTACACCAGGTAATATTAANTTTCCAGGGCTGCCATAACAAACCACCTCAAATTTTAAAATATGAGATTTTTGTCTCAAAATTCTGGAAGCTAGAAGCCTGAAATCGAGGTGTGACTGGGACCATGACATCTCTAAAGGCTCTGAGGGAAGCTTTTGTCATTGGCTTTCCCAGTGTCTGTTGGAGCTCCTTTAGCTAGGAGCAGTACACTTCAGTATGTGCCCCCAACATCCCATGTCTTTCGATGTCTCTACTGTCATTTTCTGTCTTCTCTGGGGCACTCTCAGTGAATTCTAGGCCAAACCTATATTCACTTTTCAATCATGACCTTCACATCTGCAAAGACTCTATTTCCAAATAAGGTTATATTCCGAGAGGGGGACATTATTCAAATCGCTATACCTGCAAACTTTCATCCAAAGAAGCCAGGGACAGAAAACTAGATCTTAGAGCAAGAAAGATTTCTGGTGACATAATTTCATGTTGATAAAGAAAATATCTTGCTGATTCCAGGGTAGCCAGGGGTACACAGAAGAAATCCTGTCTCAAAAAACAAACAAACGAACAAACAAACAAAAAGAAATAGAGAGTGAGAGAGAGAAAATTTCTAAACATGTCAGCATATAATAACAAATTCAAAGTTNATGAAGCAAAAGCTAAGAGAAAGAATAGAAAAATGTCAACACTTCCATCTCAATAATGGGTAGAACAAGAGGAAAGATAACCTACAGGAATTTGTACAGAGCTAAAAACCAGCTTGATTCCATTGGGATTTCTAGAAGATCCCATGCAACATCATTAACATGTACATTGTTCTCTGGTGGACATACATTTGCCAAGAAAGCCCGTGTTCCAGTCATAAAACTAGGCTCAAGAACTTTCTTGTTATTGTTTGTGTTTGTCCAGACTGGGTTTGAATTCCTGATCCTCTTGCTTTTTAAAAAGAGTTTTTTTATTATTTTATTTATGTGTGTGTGCATGCTGACATGTGGGAGTATCTGCAGAAGCCAGAAGAAGGCATCAGATCCCCTGGGGCTGGAGTTGCAGGTGGTTGTAAACCACTTGAAGTAGGTGTTAGGGACTGAAGTCAGGTCCTCTTGAAGACCCAGAAGAACTCTTAATCACTAAGCAATGTCTCCAACCCCCTCCTGTGTTTTTTTGAAGCCGGATCTTATCACATATCCCAAGCTGGCCTCAAATTCATGATCTTCCTGCCTCTGCCCCTGAGTATTTGGATTACAGATGTGTACCATCATGCTCAGTTAAAAAGGGTAAGTTTCTCTGGGGGTGGCAATTATTGGGAATTGAACATCATGTGTTCAATTGTACGTCACGTGCATCATAGACATGTTTTACTACTCAGTCTCATCAATAATTCTGAAAATAATTATTTCATACAAAGTGTGTTTGCTGACCACAATGAAATTAAATTGAAATCAATAACAAATATCTCTGAAAAAAACCTCCAAACACTTGGAAACTAACACATTTCTAAATAGCCCACAATCCAAGAAGCAATCAAAATGAATTAGAAAGTATTTTGACATCTTTAAACATTATACATTTATTAAGTTATCATATTATACCCTATAAATATACACAAGTAATAAACTAAACAAAAATATTAGTACAGACTCCTCCAGNAGAAATTATTTTGAATTGAACTAAAATAAAAAGTCAATGAAATAAACACTCCAATATTGGGGTTTGAGAGATGGCTCAACAGTTAAGTGCACTTGCTGTTCTTCAAGAGGACTCACGACCCATGTCAAGTGGCTCACAAACATCTAGTTCCAGGGGACCTGACACCCTCTTCTGGCCTCTGTAGACACCAGATACACACATGGTGCATGTAAACTCACATGGGCACACACACATAAAAATAAANATTTTAAAACTACAATATTTATTGAAAAGATCAGTAACATTAGTAAATCAGAGAGAAAAATAGACGCTGCAAATGCCAACATCAGGAAATTAAAGACGTATCACTACAGATCCTACAGAGGAACATTAATGTACCTTTTGGTTTTGGTGGTGCTGTGGATAGAACCCAGAGCATCATATACTCAAGGGAAGTGACACAGGCCACAGAGCTATAACTGCAGCCTGGTAGTCCTATATGTGCATTAAAAAATTAAGTTTGTGGTTGAAAATATTCCTACAGGCATAAAATAAATCCCAGACATAGGTGACTTTACTGCTGAATGTTATCAAAGCTTGAACATCTCAAAGAGAACAGAACACTTCNNAATTCATTCAGTGAGGAAGGTATGACAACAGACACCAAAGTCAGACAGACATTGGAAGAAAAAAAGAACAAACAAGNCAACATCCCTAGAAAGTGTCAGCAAAGAACAAAATTATAGGAAATTGAACCTAGCAATGTATTGCAAGTCTACTTACTATGGTTTGAATGACAATATCCCTTTAAAACTCATCTGTTGAAATCAAGGGATAGGATTGGAGGTATCTCGGACACCTCNAGCTGTGTAGAACAACCTTGCCCTGTAGGTGTCGCGGACATCTTGAGCTGCTTGGAACAGCTCTGANGGCTGGGGCTGCAAAGAGTCAGCCTAGCCCTGGAGGGGGAGTTATTCTGACTGCGCGGGAGAGTCAGGCCTGGAATTGCTTCAGCAGGGAAGGGTATCCTGACAGTTCAGGAGAGTCAGGCCTAGAGCTGCCAGGTCAGCTCTACAGGGAAGGGTATCCTAACTGTTTTGGAGAGTCAGGCTATACCTAGTATGGATGGGGGATGGTCTCCCCGCAGGATATAGCAATCCTGCTTCTCTCTTGGAAAGCCGATACAGCTGAGCTTTGCTCAGCCCCCACTTAAGGGGGCTTCCTAGCAGAGCTCGGCTTCTCAGGCTTAAGTGTTACTCAACTCTCCTTTGCTCAGTCCACTGTGAGACGTCTCAGCAAAGATCTTCTGTTCAGCTCCTCTTTGCTCAGTCCACTGTGAGACATCACAGCAAAGATCTTCTGTCTGGTGAATGAAGGTCTTCACACCCAAAACTCTTTTAAGAAAGAGATTTATTTGGGAAGGAGAAGTCTAGGAGAGTAGCTGCCTCTACCAGGGTGGAGAGAAGAGCTCAAAACTACCCAGGCAGGGCCCTTTATATAGGATGGCCAGGGGGTGGAGTCAACAGGGATTGGCTAGTTTTTTTCCTGCCCTGGGATTGGTCAGTTTTGTGGGTTAGGGGCAAAGATGGCCCTAATGTGAGGGACAAACTGTGTTTCTTTCACTGGCCTTTTTTGGCTTTTGGTCACTTATTCTAAGACCAGGGCACATTTCTTTCATTGACTCTGACTCTAGGGACCAAGAGTGTTACTATGGTACTGGTTTCAGAGTCAGGGCATGTTTCCTTAGTTCTGGGTTTGGGGATAAAGTATTCATTTCTCTGGATCAGGTCCCAAACCCAGCCTGTGCTTCTTTCTCTGGTCAGAGCTCCAAGGCCAGGNTGGGTTTGTTTAGCCAGTCCATTTTCCCTACAAGTAGAAGGATCCCTGCTGGGGCCAATGACCTCCCCAGCCACAGCTCTTGCCCCAGTGCACAGCACCAAAAGAGTTCATTTCTAAAGAGGTAGAAAAATCATTTGTCAAAATCCAGCTTGTATTCCTGATAAAACTTTCCAGAAAACTAGCAATAGAGGCTTCTCTGCTCTATAAATGCTATCAGCAAAAACTACAGATAACAGCATACTTACTGGTGAAAAATAGAATAGATTCCTTCTAAAATCAGAATGGGGGGGGGACTCTATGTTGTCCTTTCTCTTGCTTCTCTCATTACACGAGATACAAAAAGATAATAAAATGAAATAAATGATGCATAGATTGAAAAAGAGATAAAACTGTCTTTCTTTGTTGATGACTTACCATGTTTTTAGAAGGTCATATGTAATCTACAAAAGCTACTACAAGAAAGCAAATGAATTTAGTGACAAATTTCAATCATTTCTTCACAATAGCAACAAAGAATCTGAAGTTTAAATGTAAAAACCCAAATACCCTTCTCAATAGCATCACCAGACACAAAAACAGCTGATGAAAAATCAGTTGGGTTTTTTGGTTTGGTTTTGTTTTTAATGTGCAGGGTCTGGAGAGATGGTTCAGCTGTTAAGAGCCCTGGCTGCTCTTCCAAAGGACACAGGTTTGATTCCCAGCACCCATATGGCAGCTCACACCCTATTCTGGCCTCCTTGGGCACCAGGCACATGGTGCACATACAAATACGCCAGCAAAACACCCATACACATAAAAAATTGTTTTGCCTCCTGAGTGCTGGGATTAAAGGCATTATACAATTTTTTAAAAAATGTGTTGGCCTCCTTGGGCACCAGGCACATGGGCAAAATACCTGTCTCTTATACACATCTTAAAGATGACCTAAGTAGATATTTACACTATGCCCGTGGTTTCAGTAATTTAACATTGTGAGGATATCCTTTCTTCAAGCACAAATATAAAAGGAATTTTTGTAGAGTTGGTGTGCTTTCCAAAGATTTTTGTGGACCTAGAATAAAGGAACTAGAATAACTAAAAACAACTTAAAAAGAAAGAACAGAATTGGAGGATATGCCTATCGACCTGAGTCTTCAAAAGACAGAGCAGCTGGAGAGACAGCCCAGGGAGTAAAGAGCTTGCTGTGTAGGTGTGAGGACCAGAATTCAGATCCTCAGGACCTGGAAAAAGCCGAGTTGGTGTTGCAGTCAGTTTGTGACTCCCCTGTCTCTTATACACATCTAGATGTGTATAAGAGACAGGTGTAGGTGTGAGGACCAGAATTCAGATCCTCAGGACCTGGAAAAAGCCGAGTTGGTGTTGCAGTCAGTTTGTGACTCCAGGGACTGGGCATCCCTGTGGGAAGCCCTGAGCTCTAGGGCAAGTGAAAGACTCTGCCTCACCCTGCCTCAGTACACAAGGTAGAGAGAAATCTGGGAAGACACCTGACATCAGACACACACACACAGACATGCATACACAACATATATAAAAGCAGCAAAATTGTGTTTTAAAAAAGCTATAGTAGTCAAGATGTGCTAGTGGCATTACAGTAGACAAGAGAATGGAAACAACCAAATAGAACCCAGACTGCTGTGGGATGTTTTGATCACACTCTGACTACCAATAAAGTTAGACCTTATCAGAGGGCAGAGTCAACATTCAGCTGGCCAGAATTAACCATAGAGTTTTTGGCCAACCCAGGTTAGGATAGAGAGACACAGGAAGGAATAGGGAGGGNCTTAGAAAGATTCGAGGGCCTTCGANTTTGGAAGTGTGAAGAGGCAGGGTCAGCTGATTGTTCCTCCGTTGCTCTTTGGATCTATCAGGTTTTAACCTCAATATCTGACTCCCGAGTTTTATTTAATAATAGAACAATATAAGTAATCGCCTCATCTGGTGTCCAACGCGCGAGATCATGCAGTGGCTTTTAAAGCCTCCACTTTTCCGTGCCTCCATGTGTCACTGGCTTTTCCCAACAGGGGCTTTATCCATTGCAGTCTCCCTGCAACAGCTGCATACCAGGCTGTGCATCCCAGGCTGCCCACTCAGATCTCAAACACTGCAGTGGTAACTGCTGTCTGCTCTGCAGCCACCAGAACCAGACCAGATCTGTCATTCAGGCAAGGCACCTCGTGTACTCATTTTCCGCCACACAGCTTTGTCGCCTTGTATCAGCTTTTCAGGCAGCTTGCTCCCTCTCCCTATGGCTTGTG
>LZPO01017315.1:218220-266279 GCA_001675575.1 Neotoma lepida
AGCTGACAGTATGCTGTACAAATTGAACAAGTAGGACACAAAAGAAGGCAACTGCCAAACTTTGCCAAGACAAGGTAGGACAGTCTTTCAAAATCCTTGCTTCACAAAAAAGTCTGTCAGATATTCATGCCAAAGATGGATGCCCCAATGTTGTAGAGGAACCTTGGATNACTGTCCAGGCAGCCAGCTGTCTCTGTCATTTCTATAGTTTTGGAAGTTGTTTGCTCAGCACTTCCTGTTTACTCAGGTAATATATCCTTATCAGGTGTTTGATGTGGTTGAAAACTAGATGTAGTTATAGTTTTCCTTGTTACCAAATTCAGAAAAGAAACTCATAAAAGAAGTGTAAAGTGTATAAGGTTGAGAGACATAAAAGCTTAGTTTTTTTAGCTAAAAAATGTTTTAAGGTCTAAAAAGGTAGCTTTGGGTTGGTAATACAAGTTAGGATAGAAAGTGAATTAGGTACAGAACTTTGGACTCACCAAGATAGGATAGATAATGGAGTATATACTATGAATTTATCAATTGTAAAAGGACTGGACATTGTGAATGTAATTCTTATTTAATAATTATTCTTATTATACATAGTTCTACTTTGTTAAGTTTAAAACCTTCCCTTTTTATTTAGACAATACCTGATAATATTTCTTATTATATATAGTTTTGCTGTATTAGAGTTAAAACTTTCCCTTTTTATTTAGACAAAAAGGAGGAAATGTTGTGGGATATTTTGATTGCACTCTGACACTCCTGAGACTGACAATAAAGTTAAACCTTGAATCAGAGAGCAGAGTCAACATTCAGCTGGCCAGAATTAACCATAGAGTTTTTGGCAGGCCCAGATTAGGATAGATAGACACAGGAAGGAATAGAGAGGGGCTTAGAAAGATTTGAGGGCTTTTTNGATCTGGAAGNNTGGAGAGTCAGGGTCAGCTGATTGTTCCTCCATTGCTCTTTGGATCTATCAGGTTTTTATCCCAATATCTGACTCTTGAGTTTTATTTAATAATAGAACANTATAATAATCACTTCATCAGACATAGATAGACCTATAACACATAAGGTCAACAGAGTGATAAGAAAGATATAAAGTTCACTGGGTATGGTGGCTCCTGCCTGTAATCCCAGCACTATGGAGCCTGAAGGAGGAGGATCATTCAAAGTTCAAGGCCAGCCTTGGCTACAGAATGAGACCCTGTCTCAAAACAGCAACAACAAAAAGATGCAAAGATAATCCAGTGTGGAAGTGGTAGCTGTTTAAGCATTTGTTGCTCAAGTATTGAAAACAATAACAAAACCACTTCAATACAATACTCACCTCAAATTACCTACAAGAAAGCATTCAACTCAAAACAGGCCACAAAGCTGACTGTGAANATAAAGCTATAATACTTGTAGAATAAAATCAAGGAAAAAAATCTTTGTATGCTAATTGAGGCCAAGATTCCTTAGAGTCAACACAACTATTACATCCATAAAAGAATAATGCTCAACAAATTGGACATCACCAAAATTAGGAACTTCTGCTCTTTGGCAGAATTTTTAAGAGACTGAAAAGACATGCCACAGACATGAAGATAACATTTTTCAAAGATTCCTAATTAAAGCTTACTAATCAGAAAGCATACAGCTTGCTTTTGGGGGTATTTTATTGTAGTTTCTGAAACACAGTCTGTGTTTCCCAGNCTGGCCTAGAACTCTTCAGCCTCTTGCCTCAGTCTCTCAAGGGATGGGATTATTGGCATGAAATGCTACATCTAACTTAATTTTCAAAATAGGCACAAGATTTTGAAGATGCTTCATCAAAGAATACACACAGATGACACAAGAAAACATGTCNAAAACCATTAACTATCAAGGAACTATAAATTCAAGCCAGTGTATCCCACTGAAATATAAAATTAAACCGACAAGTCATACCAAGTGTTAGCAAAGAGAGATGGGGTGGTGAGGCTTGGATACTGCTGGTAGGATGCATGGCATACAACCATCTTAAGAAAGCTACTGGCAGTTTCTTAAGATATTAAACTTACACCTACCTTCCACTCCTAAATGTTTGTTCAACAGAAATGAAATTTTATGTTCACAATGATAACAGGGGTATTTATTCACAGCCTTATTCTTACTATCTCAAACCAGAAACAACCCAAATACCAACTGTCAGGTGAAGGAGTAAACAAACTGTGATACATCCTTGCAGATTCNAAACAATAAAAAAGAAAAAGCNATTGACAGACACATCAACATGGGTGACTCTCAAATCACTAGGTGCTGGGGAATATTATTTTAAGGTGTGTTACTTTTGTTTATGTTGCATTTGTTTAACTCTGTGAAGCTGTGTTNTTGTGCCTGTCTAAAACCCCNGATGGTCTAATAAAGAGCCNAAGGGCCAATAGCGAGGCAGGAGAAATGATAGGCAGGGCTGGCAGGCAGAAAGAATTAATAGAAGGAGAACTCTGGGAGAGGAGAGAACTAGGAGTGAGAGAAGGAGGAGGATATCAGGGACCAGCCNCCCAGCTANACAACCAGCAACAGAAGAAAGAAAGGTATACAAAAGTAGAGAAAGGTAAAAGCCCAGAGGTAAAAGACAGATGTGTTCAAGTTAGGAAAGGGGGCTGGAGAGNTGGCTCAGAGGTTAAGAGCACTGACTGTTCTTCCAGAGGTCCTGAGTTCAATTCCCAGAAACCGCATGGTGGCTCACAACCATCTGTAATGAGATCTGGCGCCCTCTTCTGTATACATAATTGTGGGGCGGCTACCCACCAACCCCACAGTCCCCAGAGTTTTCTTGGGTGTGAGTAGCAGGAAATATTAGATAGAAGGAGAAGGATTTTAGATTGTGGAGAAAAAGATAGAAATAAAGGATAGCCTCGNGAGGGCCCGGAACCTATTTCACCGGCCCTGACTGTCTCTGNCCCAGGGTATTTATAGACAAGCTAAGGGGTGGAGCAAAAGACCTTCCCCCAGCACAGCCACNTGCAGACCATCTCAGACACCTGCACTCAGACCCNTGGTCAAATCATCCTCTCTATGCAGACCTGCTGGGTAAAGCCACAAGGAACCTGAAAATGGGCCCCCACACATAATAAATAAATAAATCTTAAAAAAAAAATAAAGTTAGGAAAGGCTGGCAAGGAACAAGCCAAGTTAAGGCCGGGCATTTATAATTAAGAATAAGCCTCTTATATATATATATGGAAATATATATATATTATGATCCTATTGCAAAAAAATACTATAAAATAAACTTATTTGTAATGAGAAAAATAAATCACTGGGAACAGAAGGGTCAGGAAGGAAGGAATGGGGGGGGATCCCAAAGGAAAATGGGGGCATGGTGGATCTTTTTGTTATTTTGATGGTAGGGGTGGTTTCTTGAGTATATACATGTGTCAAGATATATCAAACTTCAATATGCAATGTATTATATGTCAGTTNTACTATAATAAAGCAGAGAGACAGGCAGACAAGGAGGCCAAAGATGCTCGGGGGATGTCACTAGAGAATATTTAGAAAGTTAGGATGAAGGACATAATAGGTAACAAATAGTAATGGTTATCTTTGAGGCTCTTGGTTATCTCTTCTTAGTATTTTATCATTTCACACCAAGGGAAAAAAGCTCAGAGATGCTAAACCACCCTCAAGGTCATAAGCTAGTGAATGATGGAATGGNATCATGATCCCNTTCTACATCACACAGCCTGGTCACTGGGAACCCTAATTTTCCTGTAGCTTTGTGGGAGGTTCTAATGCAGTTGTAAAGAGCCCCAGACACTCCCCCTAACACTACCCCATGCCCCTCCCCCTGCTCTGGCCTCCATAAATCCTTCCCCTTTCCATTTCTGCCACTGACACTCTGAGGTCAAGCAGGGAAAGCCATCACCAANCTTAGACTCTGACAGCCTTGATCTCATGAATTCNAAGCCTAGAGGCTTCCAGCCTTAACCCAAAGAGACATCTGAGAATGTGTAGACTGAAGCTGTCAGNAGAAGTGACTCATGGGANNATGGCTGGAATATATGCAGGTTCAGTTGCTTTTCCATATCTGGGGAGAAGGGAGAGCACATGGTCTAGTCATGACAGGTGCTCCAGGGTATCTCATTAGGCCAGGAAGGTCTGGAAGGAGCAGCACACAGGGAAGTCTCCAAGGCACTTCACCAGAGGAACAAGACACCCCCCAGGGGCTAAGGTTTCATCAGGTCAGTGTGACTGGTACAATCCTGTTCTCCGTAGCAGCTGTCCCCACAGTGAGAGGAGGATCCCACATGCTGCTCTATGGCCATCAAGCAGAGATCAACCATTTCTAGCCAGAACCCTATGGACTCTGCTGAGACATCTTACTCCCAGAAGGGAGGAAAGAGGGGTTCCCATCATTTGCTCAGCAGTAAAATTATACTCAGGAGCTTGTGACCACCACATCACCTTCTCTTCTGCTGCTCTGGCCTGCATTTCACCAGCAGTTCCCATAGGGTATCTTCACTGAACTGGGAGTGAGACCAAATCCCCAGAGTCAGACAGTATGATGAGTTACTGACAGGTGTTTTGTGGGAGTTGCAGCCATAGGTCAGTTGGTAAAGTGCTACACAAGCACGAAGGCCTGAATTCAATCCCCAGACCCCTGCGTAAAAGCTGGGTCCACAGTGGTGCACCTTATAACCCCGAGACTGGGGAACTGGAGGCAGATGGATCCATGAGGCTTGCTGGCCAGCCAGCCCAGCCTAATCAGCAAGGCCCAAGTCTCTGCAAGAGTAAAACAAGGTGGACAGCTCTGAAGAATGATACCAAGGTTGACCTTCTGCCTCCCCACAGGCCCTCAAATGCACACTCACATACACATACATACATACACACACACACACACACACACACACACACACACACACACTTTGGAAGACTCTTATCCACTGCCATTACATCACACTGAGAAGGTAGCCCATAGGCCCCTTTGGACAGCAACAGATTAGGTGCTTACCAGGAATCCCCTTAGCCTGTTCTAACTGTGGTTTTCTCTGTGCTAAGCAGCAAAGGGAAGGGATCAGAGTCAAATGCTCACAAGACCCCTCTCTGCAGTCCCACTTCCATGATCACCAATTGCAGAGTTATACTGGATCTGGGCACCTGAGGCTATGCATTGGTGATCTGTGGCGGCCCTAACAACCTACCACAAACTGGGTGATTAAAACCCAGTTGTTTTTGCTTAGAGTTCTAGAAGCCAGAATCTTAAAACTCACAATGTCAACAGAGCTTCTTTCACCTGGAGGCCCCAGGAAGAAGCCTCTACCTGCCTTGCTCTGGCATATGGCATCTGTTCATATTCCTTGGTTTACATGGGCATCACTCTAGTCCAGCAGTTCTCAAGCTGTGGGTCACATATCAGATATCCTATATTTATGCTAAGATTCATAACAGTAGCAAAATTACAGTTAATGAAGTAGCAACAAAATAATTTTATGGTTGGGGTCACCACAACATGAGGAACTGTATGAAAGGGTCACAGCATTAGGAAGGTTAAGAACCACTGCTCTAGACTGCTGCCATCTTCACAGGGCTTCATCCACTGAGGCACCCCTCCTTTGTGTGTATCTTTGCCACTCCTTATGAGCACATTTGTCATTAGATTTAGGACCCTCTCACTTTAATTCAGAATGTTCCTATCTCAAGACATTAACTCTGTGACACCCACAACCCTTTCTCCAAATGCAGCCATGTTGACAAATAGCATGAGTTAGCTCTTAGACATCTTTGTGGATGGCAGGCGGATGACCACAATTTAACCTACAGCTGAAATCTGGTGTCCAAATAGCATTTGACGGAGTCCTCCCACTAACCCAAACCCATCACTCTAGGTACAGTGTACCTAGAGGTACCCAAGGCCATCCACAGTGTCCCCATATTCTAGCCCATTGTGATGGTACACAGTCTTCCCCAGCCAGCACTGCCTTCTCATCTGCCTGGAAAACTCCTGGCTGTCTTTCAAAATCCATCAGGAGCACCTCATTCTCTGCCAGGTCATCTCTGGTCCAACTCCCTGNGTTTCTCAGAGGAGAGCTCATCTGTGATTGGTTCTTCCAGTGACCCTGTATGTTCTGTCCGTCTAGCACATGTAATGGTCTTCATTCCACATGTCCTATGAAAAACCTAGGAGTTCTGGCTGGATTCAATCACATTAAGTTAATTAAGCTGATCTCAGAAAGTTCTACAGATAAATATTCTCTCTTATTTGTGATTCCTAGATGTCATACAGTCACATAAACTTGTGTACCTGTAACTTAAATGAAGGAAGCAAAATTGCTTATGACATTACAAGACAATAATGGGAAGGGAATAGGGGCATGGACTGGAGGGGGCATGGACTGGAGGGAACATGCCCAATAAACAATATATACCTGTAAGAGAAATTTTTAAATTATTTTTTAATAAAGAATTGTAAAAGAGAAAAGAAGTACATATTTTACAATAAATCTCCCCAAATACAGTTGTGAGTAACATTCCAAATAAAATAATAAACAGTTTCTATTTGGCTACATATTACATAAAATAGTATTGAATTTAAAAAGGGAAATGTAACTAAATTGAAGGAGAATGGTAGAAAGATAAATATTACATTTTTAAATTTAAGGAAAGACAAATATNCATATTCTGGGCTATTATCTATTCATTCTACCACCGTCTACAGAGAGTCTGCCATGCATTGAACACACAGGATAGCCAAGGAGAAGCCAGACCACGAACAGATCGTAGAATGGGGAGCCCAGTCTACCTCAGTTCTGGAAAAGCAGAGAAATCTCCCCTGGGGATGCATGTCCTTTGAGCTAAGGGCAAGAAGGAATTAACTAGAAAGTGGATGGAAAATTCCAGTGTTAAGACTTCACCAGNGCCTGGTGGTGAGAGGAAGTCTATCAAGTTCAAGGGCCTGGAAGAGCTCAGGTGTGTCTGGTGTAGGCCAAGGTCAGAGGACACGGGACCTTGTCAGGATGTCTGGACATTTTTCATCTTTTATGTCCCTGTTTAATCAGTGCCAGGTGAATTCAGATACATTGGTCATCATCCCCTGAGTGACAGCAGTGGACTTTAACTATGTACATGAAAACAAGNAAGGAATGTATGGATCCTTCCAGAGTTTTGGAAGGCTTCCTGTCCTGGCTCTTGGGTTCTTTTTTTTTTTTTTTTTTAAGATTTATTTATTTATTATGTATACAGTGTTCTGCCTGCATGTATGCCTGTAGGCCAGAAGAGGGCACCAGATCTCGTTATAGATGGTTGTGAACCACCTTGTGGTTGCTGGGAATTGAACTCAGGAAGAGCAACCAGTGCTCTTAACCTCTGAGCTATCTCTCCAGCCCACTCTTGGGTTCTTGCACTGGGTATATGGCCCTTCTCAGTGGCATGGACACTTGTGATCAAAGGGAAAAAAGAAATATTGATCTTCTCTTGTATATTAGAGAGCAGACACATTATATAATATTGTCATATATGATATGTATATAACACTTTGTTTTAGTCCTCTTTCTTCCTTTCTTTGTGCATGTGTGTGTATATATGTGTATACACATGGCGTACATGCACTTGTGTGTGTGCAGGTGCACATGCACAGGTGGAAGTCAGAAGAGAATTCCACTGCTCTATATCTCTCCACCTTCTTAAGATAAGGTCCTCACTGGGTCTGGAGTTAGGCTGACAATCAGCAAGCCTTAGGNATCCTCCCTGACAGTGATGGGGTTACAGATGTGTGCATGACAACACCCACCTTTTTACATGCGTTTGGGGGGACTAAATTCAAGTCCTCATGCTTGCTCAGTATTCCTCACTTCCACACTGAGCAATCTCTTCAATCCACAGGCTCTACCTTTATCACCACCACAGGCAAGCACACACAGATATGACATGGCTGATACTGTGCAGGATGCTGGTATCTAGGAACACACAGACTGAGGCCAGTGTAAAGATTTACCGCTGATCATCCTAAAGCTCTCTCAACTTCACTTTTCAAATAAGACTCTAGCCCTCCCTGGGTCCCTGCCCAACCAGTGCCTGAAACCACGTTGATGCCAACAAGAGCCCTTTGACTGTGAGCCTGCAGCTCCTGCTTTGAGGCCTGAAGCAGCAGACTCCAGAGTTGATAGACAATGGTCAACAGCTAAGCCTGCTGCCGAGGACCTGCCTACAAAAAGCATAGCTTGAGGGTTAAAGCATTCAGGAGTGTCTAGCCTGCTGCCTATGGGCTGCACATGCTCCAGGATAGTTAGAAATGCAAGCCAGCACAATGATATACCACATTGTCATGATGCGATGTCAAAAGGTTGGACACACTGGCAGACAATTAAGTTCTTCAGCTGCCCTATGCTGCTTTTTTAATTCCCCAAAGGAGGATCTTGGGTCCTGATGGAAGAGGCCCAGTCTCCCCCATATTGTACNTNCTGAAAGCAGGGCAGAGACAAGAACAAAGTCTGGGGAGACAAAAGGCAGATACCTGCAGATATTCCTAAGCCATCCGTGAGAGAAGCCAGCTCTGGACTCTGAACAGCTTCATCAGGCACACAGCAAGGTGGATATCTCGGGGGTAGGGAGGTACCAAGAGAGCAGAGTGTAGAGATTTTCTCTCCTAGTCAGCACCTGCCCTCCCCTCATGTGATGGTTAATATTATCAACTTGACAGGACCTAGACTCACCATGGAGACAAATCTCTGGACACGGCAGTGATGTATTTNCTAGATTAGATTAGTTGAGGAGGGAAGACCCACTCTAAACATGGACAGTNGGAGCCAGGCTGCACAAAAATGCAAAATGGAGCTGAGTACCAGCACCCACCTCTCTCTGCTTCCCAGCTGCAGACTCTGNATGACCTGCTGCTTCCTGCCTCCATNGCTACCCCCTTCCCCAGCGTGATGCCCTGCACCCTCAAACTGCGAGCCCGATTAAGTCCATCCTTCCTTAAGCTGCTATCGGGCGTGTTGTCACAGCAACAATATCACACAGGAAAGGACATTGTCACCACCAGTAAATCAGCGTATCTTAGAGGTCTCTAACCATAAGCAAAAACTTTTTCCCTTGGCAGTTTAAGCAGTGGCCATGCTTTAGAAATGACTTCCAGAGAAGGGTTCCGTGGGCCCCCAGCCAAGGGGGCCTTCTCNCCAAAGCTGGAACCAAGCAAAAGAGGAGAAAGGGGGTTCCCTACTGGCCAGGGGCAACCTGGCTCCTACTGTCTAGCCAGTGTGAGACTGGAAGAGTATACTGCTCCTGTGAACGCCTGTGCTGGCCAGGCCAGGCCTGCGGCCTACAGAGGAGAGGAGCTGAGTGACTGGAGCTGGAAGCTAGGGGCCAATGAGGGACAATCTCTGCCTGCCATCCCCCATTCCCCATTACTGCTGCTCAAATATAATGGTGAGGGACCNCTCATAAGATGTCTGGCCAGTTCATAACTCTGCAGAAGTGACACAGGGCTGGGCAGGATGGTCTGTGAGGATGAGTTGTTTAGAGAATTGGGCAAGGGTGGCTTGCAAGTGAGGTTGGTACTCCNGNCTGACAGGGTTTGGGGGGCACATCTGCCCAAATCGTCATGTAAAGCAGTACAAACAGGGAAACCCAGAGGGCCCCCTCNGNGTGTGTATATGCGTGTATATGAAAACACTGCCCCCGCATGGGAGAGTAAGGACAGAGTGATGCCCAGGGGAAACTTGAATGTGTTCATGATGAAGACAGGCTTCCACACANAGTGAGCTGTCAATGACTGGGTAGCTCTCCACCACCTACTCACTGTGTGAGTTCTTTTGCTGCATGACTCCTGACTCCCACATAGTAGGTTCTGTAAACAACNCTCATCACGTCACAGTCCTGTTATTCAAAGCCCAGTTAGATAATTACCTCCCAAAGACTGCCACTCTGATAACATCTCATCTCAAGTTAGGGTGACTGGTTAATTGATTTTTTTTTTTCAGACCAATCTCATATAGCCCAGGCTGGCTTTGAACTCTCTATGTAGCTAAGGATATCCTTAAACTTCTGAAGATCCTCCTGTGTCTATTTTTCAAGTGCTCAAATTACAAGCAGGGCCCAGCATGCCTGGTTTATATGTTAGAGATTGAACTCAGGGCTTCATACATGATAGGCAAGCACTCTACCAACAAAAACCCTAGAGGTTTTCAACATACGGATTCAAAGAGCCTCAGTCCCCTCCACTTCTGCTGTCTTCCTTTCATTTGTAACAAATTACTACATCAATGACCACACTCAAAGAAAGGAGAACCCTCTTTCAGAGGTTCAGGAGGTATGGATAGTTTGGAGTTCTTTTCAAAAACACATACTACATCCATTAATTCAGTCTACAATTCTTTAATGAGGACCTACTTAATACCAGACAACAAGCCAAATGCAGAAGAGAGAACAAAGCTGTCATGGTCACTTGCAGACCAGTGGATCAGNCACATAATAACAAACACCAAAAGAAATGTCAANTTCCGACTGCAAATGTCTTCCATAAAAGAGAGGAACCTAGTACCATGGAACACTTAGCCAGAGGACAGAATGAGGAGAGAGTGGACTGATANGCCAGGGAAGGTTGGGAGTCATCTGGGTAATGTGCAGAAGGACAGGCCAGAGGCAGCACAGCAAGCCTTAGTAGTGGCAGCCTTCATGAAGGTGGCGCATGGGTAGCAGTGAGCCCACACATGCCAGCTGATGTGAGGCTGAGCATTGTACTCATACTGAGTAGCATTCCTAAGCAAATGCTGGTGTCCTGAAGAACTGTAAANGCAAGGACAGGATGGAGATGGGACTCCATTGGGTTCCATCCCCAGCACTGCATACAACCAGATATGGTGGTGCATGCCTGTAATCCCATCACTCAGGAGGTGGAGGCGGGAGGAGCCGAAGTTCAATGCTATCCTACGTGGCAAGTTCAAGGCCAGCCTGTGANAACCCTGTGAAGGGACAGGCGGTGGCAGAGAATAGAACTGAGCCTTCCTAACTAAATGTTCCTACTCTCCTGCCTTTTTCTGGCTCCTTCTCTCTAACTTTTCTTTGGGGAGTCATATATTCCCTCATAAAAAAGCAAAACCTGCTGATGCAGACTAATGCATCATCTGGAAAGCAAGGGCTGTCTGCAAGGGCTGTGTCTGCTCCTGCCCCAGCCTGTGAGGCTCCGTTCTGCAAGCCAACATCTCCCTTGTTACTGAGATGGCCTATTGATCAAGACCAAAGTGACTTTTTATGGGACCTCAGGTCTAGAGACAGGAAAGAGATGAGGAGGATGCCGGAAGGCAGGGGCTCCTGTTGGCAGGATGTGGGCNGGGGAAGCCCTACACCCAGTGGGAAGGTCAGAGGATAGGGATCTAAGGGAGCTAGAGAGCTCCTGGCCAGGACAAGGTCTCCTCGGAGTTGTCAAGGGAGTAGAAGGAAAAGGGCTGTGACAGAATTTAGTATCTGTGCCCAAGGCTAATAAATCACGTGCTGTTATATGGAAACCAGGCCAGACCTATTCAAGTCAGTCAACCTGTGGTTCCTGTCCTCAGCACCCAAGGAGAAGGCCCTCCTTCTTCCCTCGGCACTGAATGGACTATGCAAGCATGTCCAGTATCTGGAACCTTGGATTAACTCCTTACAAAGGTCTAAGGATGTAACTCCTACTTCTTCCTCTATGTACTCATTAAAAGTTTTCTATNCTGTGTCATGTACTAGCCCATTAGCCTCTAGGGGCACACACATGGATCCTGCCCTCATGGGCCTTATAGTCTAGACATAAAATAATCATTGAGTGATTACCACATCACCATGGGATGGCAATTGTAAAAGATATATATGAGAACAACATGAGCCAGGTCTAGAATGGTTTGGNAGACTGTGGGGCCTAGGAGGGGACTCCCAGTCAATGCATTGGCCTCCGGTCCTTGCTAAGCCCTGTGGAGACAACCAGGAGTAACCTCCCACCCCATGGATCAGCCTTGCCCCCATCCCTACAGCAGTATCCCTTTGCTGGTGTGGCTTGTGTTCTGTTTTTGCAGCTGATTTCATCTGTCATGACCTACTTTCTGCTGGATCATCCACACACACCCTGTTTCTCCTTTCACTGGTCCAGGCACCCTCAGAAGCTNAACCTTCCTCCTATGCTGGCTGCAGCTTTCCTTCCNACTGCCCTGTATGGTGCTCCTGCCCCTGACACCAGTGGTCCCCATCTACACCATTCACTCGGCTTCTCTTTAGGGCCAAGAACCATTTTCTTATGTCATTCATAAGCCCATGAAAAAGAAAGGGTCNGGGGTAAGGCAGAATGAATATCAGGGCAGATTTCCCTGTCTAAATGTTCCACCATCAATATCTGTAGAATTCTAGNAGAAATGGGGCAAAGGCCCAGCCCCCTGCTTCCTACACTAAAGCTCATCCATAGACAGAGCCTTGACTCTTGCCATTCTGTCCAACGGCTGCCTCTGTGTGGCACTCTCCATTTTTTCTGCTCAGACACCCAGTCACCTAAGTGGGGGACCCACNGAGCCCACAAATGCTTCCTTCTCCCAACAAAACCTGGCTTTTGTAAGTAGAAAGTCTTGCTTTCTGNTCAGTGGAGTTCTCATCCCCTGATGGTCTGATTTAATGGGTCTGGCCTAAGCAGGGAACTATTTAAAGCTCCCAGATGACTCTAACCATGCAGCCAGGGCCAAGAGCCACTGCTTTAAAGAGTCCCTTTAAGAGTATCTGTGACTGTCTCAACTGATCCTGAGCAACTGATGAAAGGGTCTAAGCCTTAACAGCAGTTGTGGGTTTGACACATCCCAGGTGAGCCCCTTCTACATTCCCAGGCACTGCTCCAGGTATGTGACACATCAATGCACAGAGATTAAAACAACCACTATCCCTGGGCTGTCAAAATGGCTCAGCAGGTAAAGGTGCTTGCTGCCAAGCCTGATGACATGAGTTTGGTACCCAGAATTCAAGTGGTAGAAGGAGAGAACTGAATCCTGCAAGTTGTCCTTTGATTTCCACACATGCACGCACACACGCACACACACACACACACACACACACAATCCTGCCCTTGTAGAGTTGGCATTCCAGTGAAGCAAAACAATGAACAATAGTATGATAAAACATAAAGTCCATTTGTGCACATGTGCAAAAAGAGTTTCTTTTTTTAAATAAAGGGTTCATGAGTAGGGGTAAGTTACCATTTTAAAAAAGAGCGTCCAGGCTAGACCTTTTGTTGTGTCTGACTGTGGCCCCCAAGCCTTCCTGTACTGGAAGTCTGGTCCCCAATGTACAAAGTGAAGGGATGATTGAACCTTTAAGAGATGGAGCTTAGAGGACTGGGTGGTCAGTGCCCTCAGAAGGAATGTTATTTCCAGATGGCTGGTTCCTGTGAGAGAGAACTGATCCCTCCAAGTCTTCCTGTAGGCTCCCCTGCTGTAATGGCATCTGCCGTGAGTTCCTCGTCAGAGCTGAGCCAATACCAGCACCATGTCCTGGAATCCCCAAAGCTCTGAGCTAAATGAACTTGTATTTTAGACAGGGTCCCTCCACATAGCCCTGGCTGTACTGGAATTCCTTATGTAGACCAGGCTGGCCTTGAACTCACAGAAATCCACCTGCCTCTGCCCCCTGAGTGCTGGGATTAAAGGCTTGTGCCACACCTGGCTATTTTTTCTATACACTACCCAGCTTTGTGTATTTCATTACAGCAACAGAAAAGCTAATACAGATACATCTGAGAGAGTACGGATATGAGATGAGAGAACAAGTTGACTCAAAATTTCCAAAATAAAAACCACAGCACACATTTCTCAACACCATCCCACGACATGTATTTAGGAGAGAGAATCTGTAGGACTTGGTGATGAAGTTGGTGGGGAGGAGTGAGGGAAACCAGGATGCAGCAAAGACAATGCTCACATTTCTTGTACCAAGCAGTTAAGTACATAAGTGTCCCTCCCGAGCTGGGGACACTGAGCTCTGGGGGTGGGGTTCCACAGTTAGATTTTGAATATGCTGGTGTGGGATGTTCATGAGACAGGGAAGTAAGCCAATACAGTAATCTGGCTTTACTATCTGCTTTTACCATTTTTAAAAATGATTTTTTTATCATATGTGTATGTGTGTATCACATGGTTGTACACATATTATGTGTGTATACATACATACATACATACATACACACACACCCACATACACACACACACACATACATGCACACACACACACACACACACACACACACACATTTATATGCACCCCATGCATATAGTGACTATAGAGTTCAGAAGAAGGCATCTGATCCCTGGAACTGGGTTAAAGAAGGTTGTGAGCTGCCACGTGGGTGCTGGGTCCTAGGTTCTCTGCAAGAGCAGCTAATGCTCTTAATTGCTGAGCCATTGCTCCACCCCATTTTCAACATTTTTTTCCCCAGGAACAAGGTTTCACTGTGTAACAGCCCTGGCTGTCCTGGAACTCGCTCTGTAGACCAAGCTGGCCTCAAACTCACAGAGATCTGCCTGCCTCTGCCTCCTGAGTGCTGGGATCAAAGGTGTGCCACCACTGCCCAGCTTAACCTTTTAATGATAGAAAAAAAACCAAAAGGGTGATGTTTTCTGATATGAAAATTATACAAAATTCTAAAATTCTTTAATGGCTGGAAAAACTAAAAGATGAACATTATTTCCTGACATGGGGAAATTATCTAAAATTCAACTTGGCTGGGAGGATAAAAAGGAAAATACTATCTCCTGATACATGGAATTATATAAAATTCTAATGTCAATGTCCATATACAAAGTTCTAATGGAACACAGCCATGGTCTGTGGTTGATTGCACATTAGATAACAGAGTTCAGTAGTTGCATAAGATACCATGTAGCTCCAAAGCCTAAATTATAGTCACCCATTGGTATCCACAGGACCTCCCACACAAGGATAACAAAACCCAAGGATGCCCAAGTCCCTTGTATTAAATGATGAAATATTTGCATATCCTACACACATCCTCCATATTCTTTAAATTACCTCTAGATCATTTATCATACCTAATATAATGTAAATGCTATGCAAATTGTTGTCATAGTGTGTAATAGGGAACATAACAAGAAAAACATCAATACAGATGCAGGTTTTTTAAAAATTATTTTCAGTCCAGCTGGTGGAATCTGTAGATATGGAAAACACAGACACAAGGGGCTGGCAATGTATGCTATCTAGCCAACTGTATCGAGGGATCTTAGTGACCCCTTCAATAGATAGACAGAAACTTGGCTTTGGAGCTAATTGGGATGAACCAGGATAAAGACATAATAGGGAGGTTTAAAGGCCTTGGACATAGGTAAGGTTGAAGAACAAGTGCAGAAGGAGAAGAGAGGAAGCTGGGGCCAGACTCTGAAAACTTGGACATTGGAAAGTCATGGGGGAAAGGGAACCCGAAAGGGAAACAGAAAAGGGGTAAGTGAGAGGTCAAAGAAACATGCAAGGAGTATGTCTTCATCAAAGAAGGCACACGGGGCCTGAAACAGCTAGGTGACAGTGCTGCTGAGCCCCAAGTGCTAGGAGAATGGAAAAAGTCTGATGAGTGTCACAGCAATAAGGTAATTTGAGGGCTGGAGGTGGCTCAGTAGATGAAAGCCCATGCTATACAAGTGTAAAGACATGAGTTTGAGTCCCCAGAACTCACATACAGCTGGAAGTGATCACGTACGTGTGTAATGTCAGTGGTCCTCTGGCAAGACGGGAGACAGGAGAATCCGCAGACACTCTGAATCCAGCTAACCTGATGTACACAGTAGTGATCAACAAAAGAAGCCCTGTCTCAAACAAGATGGACGGCAAGGACCAACTGACACAATGCTGTTCTTTGGCATCCACACTGTGCTGTGGCAAGTGCATACCTACACACACACACACACACACACACACAGAGAGAGAGAGAGAGAGAGAGAGAGAGAGAGAGAGAGAGAGAGAGAGAGAAGATTTTTTTAAAAGGAAATTGATGGTCATGGTGGTACACCTGCTGTGGAGAGCTGAGAGAAGAATCCAGTTTGGTATGAGATCTATAGAAAATGATGGGAACACAGTGCTGGAATCAGAATGACACTCTGGGCAGCTGTGTTGAAAAGTGGAGCATGTTGGTCTGTTGAGAGAATATGGTGGCTACCGGTAGAAGAGTGCTAAGGTTTATTTCTGTCTTTGTTAGGGATCTTGGGGTGGTTGTTTAATTTTTTTTTAAATTTAAGACAAGTCTTACTATGTAGCCTAGGCTTCCCTTGAATTCCAGACTGCTGGGATGTCAGATGTGTGATACAGTGCCCAGCTGCCAGATGTGTGATACAGTGCCCAGCTGCCAGATGTGTGATACAGTGCCCAGCTGCCAGATGTGTGATACAGTGCCCAGCTGTCAGATGTGTGATACAGTGCCCAGCTGTCATTGTTATTTTAACCTCAGATTGACTGGTTGGTAAAGAGAGAGAGTAAAGATGCAGGAGAGAGAGCAGATGACAGGGTGGCCTGGCCTGTGGAGGCTCACTGACAGAGCCAAAGAACCGAGTTCTGTCTGGCCCCATGGGGAAAATAAGATCCCAACAAGGGGAGCCCCACCCTTCCTTTCTTGTGTATCAGGTTTAATGGAGCCAGACAATGTCCTTCCTGATTCTTTAGCCAGNGGGTGACCTCTAGGTCTCTATTTCCCTACCTGTGAAGGAGACAATAAGAATCCCAAATTCGCAAGATCATGGAGATCAGTGCAATGACATTCATACTCCAACCTCAGCACCTAACACATCAGAGACATTCAACAAACGTTAAATTCTCTTCTCCCTGTCCCAAACCACTCCCAGCCAAGCTCCTTCCCAGACTTTGTCTTGGAAAAAGAGAAAAGAATCTTGGACACAAACCTGACCTACATTCTGTGCCAAGNCGCTTGTCTTTCAGGAAGGGAAGAGGCAATTCCAGGGATGCGCTCACCCAGCTGGTCCGGACTCAGCCTACTGCATCACTACAGAAACTCAGCTAAAGAAGGGTCCTGAGATCCCTCCTAATCAGGTCTTGGCCTGAGTCCCCCAATCACCTGAACTATGGAAGATCTTGTCAAAAGAGAACCAGAAGCTTGTTTGGTTGGGGTTCTAATTTTTAGGCNATTTTTAGTTTTAGAGTCTTTAGGTGCTCTAGAGTTGTCAAAAGACCACCAACTTTCATGTCTGCATGAGCAGCNTGCATGCATAGTATATGTACTTGCTAATGTGGATATGTGGATATGTGCACATGCGTGGGGAAGCCAAAGATTGACACCAGGTGTCTTTCTTTGCTCATTCTCCAACTTTATTTTTTGAGAAAGGGTTCCTCAGTGAGTCTGAAGTTTATTGACTCAGCTAGGCTGACTAGCCAATGAGCTTCAAGGATCACTCTGTCACCACACCATCACACACACACACACACACACACACACAGCTCTGGGGTTACAGGCACTCACCATCATGAGTGGCTTTACACATGAGTTCTGGGAATACAAACTCAGGTCCTTTTGCTTTCAAGGCAGACAGTTTGTCAGCTGAGCCATCTCCCTAGTCCAACACCAACCTACCTCACTTGGAGATTTTGAAGGGCATGACCAGCAGAAGTTAATTCTTTTTCTCTCAACAGCTGTGANATTGACAGTCCCCACACAAAGGAAGGTATGGTCATGATCAAGAGACGTGATCCCCCTGGGGTGAGAGAGATCAAGATGGTCCCCACTATGGACACATTTGTAGGGCCAGTCTACACAGAATACCTGGGTCCCCCGGTCAACTTCTCAGGCTGTGACTCCAGCACCCACTCTAAGACTCATCCCCTGAATCTGCTGTTTAGAAAAGATGAAATGAATCTATTTCCCTGGCATTCCCTTTCAAAAGGGGCCAAGTGACCGCAACCAGGGCTTTGTACTCAGCCGGGGAAGCATTTCATCATCTTCTAGGACAAAAATCCTGTGAAAGGGACAGCCAGGTTGGTCTTTCATGAGAGATCAACTCAGCAAGCCAGTGAGGGAGAAAAGCCATTTGTTCTGGAGAGAGAATCAAAATATCAAAGCTGCCTCCTGCAATTATTTAAATTAAATACCATGTTTCATTGAATGTAAGATATATAATTAATAAAGGTTCTCAACCTTTTTTTATAGTCTTACTGAGCTACAAAGAGATTATTACCAGAATAAATCTCTCCCACAGTGCCCAGAATGCTGGGTGTGTGCTTGTGAGTTAGTGTGTCTGTATGTGTGTGAGAGAATGANGATGTGTGCCTGAGCCATTCTGACAGTTTNTGCCTTAGGTGTCATTTAACCGCAGTAACCCTGTGCAAGCCAACATAAGTAAAAGGGAATTTGNCATAAGGACCTGGGAGCATTTTNCTCTANGCTGACAAGATGGTCNATTTCCCTGTTCTGCCCATTCTGATTGTGCCAAACCATTCTAATTGCTAGCCACAGCCCTTGGGCCCAGGACACCTATACATGCTGAGTCAGTTAGCTCATACCTCCTGATCCAAGAGGACATATCTTGAAGATGTTTGAACCATGCACCCTTAGCACCAAGCTTTTCAAACTTTCACATGCCAAAGGCTCACCTAGGGCATTTGTTTAAAATGTAGTTTCCTCGGCTCTATCTCCAGAGATTTGGGGCTCTGAATTTTTCATAAATGCTCCAAAGTGATCTGAATGCAGATATTTCAGTAAGATGCAAAAACTGACTCTTTACTGCCCTGGAGAAAAAGGAAGAAGGGAACCAGTTTCCTTGGTTGACGATGGCTTTCAGTCCACAGTTCCACTCCCCTGTAAAGCCACCCTACGCCCTTGCCCTTGTTCTGCAGAAGCCTGATTCTTAAGAGAAGCGTGGCTGATTTCTCCTTTCTACCATGAGTGAATCTGTAAAAAGCACTTGTGTTTTTGGAGCCTAGGGCAAGTGACCACCTGGTCCAATTAACATGGCTGATAGCAGAGAGCGAGCCAGAAGCACCTGCTACAGGCAGACACCTTGACCTACATCTTCAGCGGGTACAATGGAAAGCCCTTTCTAAGATGCCAGAGTTGTCTGAAACAACACCCCAAAATGTATCTGTGNGAGCCCACAGGGGTTTCTTAGTGAGAATTTACTCAAGGTCAGAGAATCTGAGCTTGCTTTACATAGCAGGGCTGCGAAAGGAGATGATTTGGCCACGGGCGNGTTCACCAGGTTTTTGGAAGGGTCTGCNCTTGGCTGTACGGTGTGCTTTGATCTTGCAAGGGGGGGTCTTTTGCCTCTCCCCTTGGCATGTTTTTATAAAAAGCCTTTTCAATAAACCTTCAAGGTCATTGGGTATTGATCCAGGCCCTCCCAAAGCTACCCTGTGTTTCTGTCTTTCTTCTCATCGTCTAGGTCTCTCTTTCTATCTAATATTTTCTTATCCCTCTTTCCTCCTAAGAACCCTAGGAAAGGAGGGAAAGATAGGAGCTGGACTCCCACATGTATCTATTACAAAAGATGTTTCTGAGCAAGTGAGTGCCCNNTAGGCATTTGTGTACCTGTGTGTATGTGTGTGCACTCCANGCTGGGCCTGCTGCCAGTCAGAGCTGGGTATGGCATTTTCTCAGAGAACAGGATTATAATTGTGAGTGGGTGTGTATGACTGAATCAGACAGTGCACGTGAGCAGGAGAGAACCAAGCCAAGTTACATNCTAGGCTATAATTGTCCACACCAGAGACTCATTAACTGTATGGCTGCATTTCCCATCACATGCCAGGACTATATTTAAAACTGAGTTTCTTAAAGGGAGAAAAGAGAGTCTTGTTATTCTGGTGCCAAGAGGAGTGTCTCAGGTCNTTGTAAAAAGAAAAGGTAGGCATCCTAGCACTAGGTGTGACTGGGGCCTGGGACATTCAAGGAGGGTGGCAGTGTCAGCCTCATGCGTGCTTTCTGTTGTTACCTCCTTCTGTTGAAACATCCCCTCCTGGAGGACACTCACAACTAACGTGTTTTAACAGAGAAATATTGAACAACTTCCCACCAAGATCAGACATGAGACAAGGATTCTGACACTGGTCCTTTCATGAGAACCCCATTGTCACCTTATTCTAATAATTTCTTTAAGTCCCACCTCTAAATACCACCTCATTGAGGAGATTATATCCCACATTTTGAACTTTAGAAGGCAATTCATAGTTAGGACACCAAAGACACAAGTAGCNCAAAATAAGATACANAAACTAGATTCTATCAAAAAAAATAAGTTTATGTTTCCAAGGATATTATAATCAAAGTAAAATGACAGCCCATGGAATGAAAAGAAATGTTTGCAATTATACATGATCTCCTACAGCTCCTTCATAAAAGGTCTACAAATGGCCAATCCACCTGTGATGAGATGCTCAGAATCACNGATTATTAGAGAGATGTAAATTGAAACCAGATCACAATTCTACTTCACACTTCCTAGGATGCCTCNTAGATGTCAAAAATATAAGTGATAGCAGTGTTGATGGAGGGGAAGAAAAATTGGTACCTTTACATGTTGCTGGTGGCAATGTAAATTAGTAAAAAACACTTCAGAAAACAGATTAGCAGTTTCTTGAAAAGTTAAACACTGTGAACATATAATTCAACAATTCTATCCCTAGTGGCTTACCTGAAAGAATTGAAACAGGTGCCCACACAAAAATGTATGCATTCATGTTCATGCAGCATTATTTACAGACCCCCAAAGGGGAAAGAATTCACACATCCGTTTAACTGATAGATAAGTTAAACAGCATATTTGCACGGTAGAATATTACTGGACAATAAAAATTGAAATAACAGTATATGCTATGACATGAATGAACTTAAAACATGTTCTGCTAACTGTATGGAGCCAAACATAAAAAATAGCAATATCATATGGCTTCATTTACATGAAATATACAGAATAGACAGAGACAGAGAGTAGATTAGTGGTACCCTGGGAAGCAGGGATAGAGGTAGGAATCAGCNTGTGTCTAGATGATTTGTCTAATTATCTGTTTACTAATGGGTCTAGAATTTCCCTATGGGGTATTGAAAATGTCCTAAAATAGCCGGGTGGTGGTGGCTCACACCTGTAATCCCAGCATTCAGGAGGCAGAAGCAGGTGGATCTCTGTGAGTTTGAGGCCAGCCTGGTCTACAGAGTGANTTCCAGGGGGCCAGAGATACACAGAGAAACCCTGTATTGAAAAAGACAAAACAAAATGTTCTAAAATTATATCATAGTTAGAACTTCATAATTCTGTGGATATACAAAAAAAAAAACCCACTACACTATCTATGAGCAAATTTTGTGTGAGATCTATTTTCTATAAGACATATCTCAATAAAGCTATTTTAGGGGCTTAGAAAGATGGCTCAGCAGTTAGGAATATGAACTGTTCTTCCAGAAGGCCCAAGTTTGGCTCCCAGCACCCACTTCAGGCAGGACACACAACTGCCTATAACTAACTCCAGCTCTAGGAGCACATAGCACCTTCCTCTGGCTTCTGTGGGCACCTGAAATCCCATGCACACAGACACACATATACACATAATTTAAAACCTTTAACACACACATTTTTAAAACTCACAGTTGGAGCTGAAGAGATGAATCAGCAGTTAAAGCATTTGCTGTGTGAGGGTGAGGACTGGAGTTCAGATTCCCCGCATGTGTNTTGTAGTCCACTGGTAATACCAGCCTCAGAAGGCAGAGACAGAGGATCCCTTGGAGCAAGCTGGCTAGGGAGATGAGCCATATGGCAAGCTCTGACTTTACTGACACACCTAGCCTCAATGAACGAGATGGAAGAGTGTTTAGCAATGACTCCTAACATCAAACTCAGGCCTCCACATGCATGTGNACCCTTTATAGCCTGGTTTCCCACTGTTCTTCCTGGACACTGCTTCCTAGCNCCNGAATTCCTCATAGCCAAATGCTCAAGCTTGTTTGATGTTTGTACTGATAATGGGTGAGGNAGAGATGGCTCCCTCAGTTCTACAGAGCCTGCTTGAGGTCTCTTCCCCGTGTTTCCACCCCTATTTCCTCTTTCTGCTTCTTAAGGATCGGCATTTCCCTGGGATCCACTATCCACCATGATGCCTTCTTTACTAGGTCCACAGACTCCCAAGGTTTTGACCAACCTCAGAAGGCTTGCAAGTTGACATCTTTAGACCACACCAAGCCCCCAAGATTCTAGCTCATACATCCAACCACTTCCTTATCTTCTCAACTTGGTACTCCANAGGAATCTTGTACTTTGATATTACTAAACTATTACTAAGGATCCCTTTTCAGCCCTTACTTTCATATTGCAAGCAGTCTACAGTTTAGATGGTCCCTATCAGCACTACACCAAATGGCATCAGCCCCTCCCAATGCTGAGGCAGCAAGCTGGAAGTCCCTTTAGCTCTTGTCTTCCTCACTCCATGTAAAATCCACTAATAATTGTTTTGACATACTGATACACTGACTCACCTATAGTTCCCAAAAGGGTACTGGTAGGTCAGTGATTCTCTCTCTCTCTCTCTCTCTCTCTCTCTCTCTCTCTCTCTACACACACACACACACACACACACACACACTCCCTGCCACCATGAAGTAAAGCAGCTTCCTTTGCCACACGCATCTCTATGCCCTGCTTCCCTACAGACTCAAAGCTGCAGGCCAATNGGTTACGGACTGAAACCCTGACCTCATTAAGTTGGCTATTGAGGTATCTGTGCACTGGCGAAAAACTGACTGACACTTTCCTGGGAAGCTTCTTTCCTCCCACCAGAGCTTGCTGCTTTACAGACATGAAAAATCTGGAGACATTTGTTAGAGAGGATGTGGAAGGGAGCAAAACACGCCTCCCTGAAGACCTGAAGGGCTGGCGTGTGGGGAAAAATTAGACTGCCTCTGCAGTGGCAGCAGGTGCACTGTACAGTGAGGCTGTCGGCCTTTGGAGTCGTCCCACTATCCTCTGTTTCATTTCTTAGCCCTTCTTTAACCTGTTCGGGTCCCCTGCATGCACCTTCTCTGTTTTAAATGGTTTCTATTACCTGTTAGACCTGGACTGATCCAACTCAGAATCAAAAAGGCTGTCACTATGGGGTAGAGAAGACAGAAAGACAGAAACCTTGGGAGGTTAGGAGGGAAGTCTGGATGGGGTCACAGGTGGAAGAATCAGTGACAGAGGCAGAGGGTAAAGCTGGGAGCAATGGAGGACCGAGCAGAGAGAACGACCAGCAAGACGGATGCTTTTTGTCACCGGCAGCAACCCACACCCACTCAGTGAGGGCTCGTTTAAGGTGAACGGAAGCCTGCCCACCGTACAATGCACCAGTTCAGAGTTTTTAACAAGTCAAGGNTCCCTGAACCCTTGCCCTCCAGACCCAGTTACTCTCCTTCAGAAATGCTTCTCCTAACATAGGAGGACAATATCCACTGAGNATTATACCAAACATGAGTGAGGGGGAACTACCACAATATACAGATTCATTCAAAAAAAATGTAAGAAGAAAGCATACTTCCAACTCATTCTGGGAAGTGACATTACCCCAACAGCAAAACCAGAGATAACACAAGGAGATGCAAGACCAGTTATTCTCAACTGGTGGGTTGAGACNCCCTTGGGAGTCAAACGATCCTTTCACAGAGGTCAAATATCTACTATCCTGCATATCAGATATTTACATTACAATTCATAACAGCAGCAAAATTACAGTTATGGAGTAGCAATGAAAATAATTCTATGGTTGGGGGTCACCACAACATGAGGAACTGTATTAAAGGGTCACAGCATTAGGAAGATTGAGAACCACTGTGCTAGACCAATATCCATCATGATAGTAAATGCATAAATTCCAAATAAAATTTTAGTAAACCCAATTAACAATATATTAAAGGATAAAATGCATCANGACCAATTGGAGTTTGTGCAAGGAATGAGGAAGTCAATCAGCATGACTCACCATATTAATAAACAAAAAAGGAAAACAGATGTCATTGCAATAGATACAGAAAAGTAATTGGATAAAATCCAACATCCTCTTATTTGAAAACCCTCAGCAAGATACAGATAGAAAACTTTTCTTCAGTTTAAGAAAGAAAATCTATGAAAAGCCTACAGCTAATGTTAGANAGACTACCACATACATACACACCCCTAAGATCAGGGCAAAACAAAAATGTCTATTTTCCCTACTTCTTNTTCAACATTAAGTTAGAGGTCCTAGCCTGAGCAGTAGGCCAAGAGAAGAAATAAAAGGCATCTAGTCTTTATGTGTAAGCGATATGATCTGCTATATTGAAAATCTAATGGAATCTACAAAACAAATCTCTACCAGAATCAATAGCTAGTTAGCATTGTTTGCAGGATATAAAATCAATATGCCAAAAAAATCAATTATACTTCTAGATAACAGCAATGAACAGTCAGACACTGACATTTAAAAACAAAACACCTACAANATATAAACAAATATGAAATACTTANGAATAAATCTGAAAGATATATTAAAGACTTGAACACTGAAATCTATACAACATTGATGGGAAAAATTAAAGTAAGCCTAAACAAATGGAGAGATATAATCTATGGTCATGTGTTGGATGGCTCTCTGGGTTACTTCTCCCNAAATCAATGGACAGATTTGGTGCAATCCCACTCAAAATCCCAGCAGGCTTTTCCTTTAGAAATGGACAAGTGGATTCTAAAATCCGTACTGAAATACAAGAGAGCCAGAAGGACCATGAAGGCTTTGTAAAGGAAGAACAAAGTTCAAGGGTCAACACTACATAATCTTAGGATTTGCTGTATAGCTGTAGTCGTCCTTACCATGAGCTGCAAAGAGAGAGATCGATTAAACAGCTGAACCCAGAAGTCGATCTGCAGAGCCACAGACAACTGATTCCAGAAATGAGCAGAGACAGTCTTAAATGGCATGGACACCATTCACACTTCTCATCATTTATAAAAAATTAATTCAAAATGAACCATAGGTTTACATGTAAACACTAAAACTGTAGAATCCGTAGACAAAGATGCAAGAGAAACTCACTGTGACCTTGGATTAGGCAAAGATTGCCTAGATATGAGTTAGTTAGGCTTCATGAAAACTACGTTTTCCTATCTTTGAAACATGACATTAAGAGATTAAAAGACAAACCACAGGCTGAAAAAAAAAATAATATCATGTGCGCCGTGTACCTGCAGCAATACCTGATAGATACAACATGAGATGGAAGACTTACTTCAACTCAGGGTTTCAGAGGATCCTTGTCCATCGTGATGGGGAAGGCACGACAGCCAGTAGCCCAGTTCCTGGAGGTAAGAGCACATGCAGAAACTGTTTGCACCACAGGGACCAAGCAGTGGAGCAAGCAGCAGGAACCAGGGGTCATGTATAGCCTTCAAAGGCACCCCCAGTCACCTACCCCCAGTCACCTACAGGCTGCCTACCTCCAGGAGTTCAAAGCATGAGCCAATGGGAGGCATTTCAGATTTAAACCATAACAGATACAAATCCAAAGAACTCTCAAAACTAAATAAACAAACAAATAACCTAATTTTAAAGTGGACATTTAATGTGAACAGTAACTTCACCAAAGATATGTGGGTAGTGAATGAGCACATGACAGTTTTTAGTAATACTAGTAACCAGGGAAACAGAAATTAAAATTACAATGAGTTGTCACTATACAGTTATAAAACAACTGGTTTTTAAAGATTAATTTTTATTTATGTGTATGTGTGTGTGATTTACTCGTAATAACCAAAAACTATAAGCACTGATCAGCAAATGGTTGGATAAGCAAATTGTGAGATATTTATACAATGGAATGCTATTCAGCAATGAAAAATGAATAATTAATAAATACAACAGCAGAAATAAAACAGAATAAATAAAAAAAACAGCTGAGTGAATGAAGACAGACAAAAAGAATACACATTGAATGACTGCACTTAAATAAAGCTCTAGAAAACACAAGTACTCTATAGCGACAGAGGGCAGGTTGAGGTTGTGATAGGCTCCCTCTTCAGTGGCTCCCTCTTGGTACCAAGCCCTGGAAGTCACACCTGGAACATTGGCTGGACATTAGAGTAACTCGTGTGTGCATGCATGTGTGTGTGCGTATGTGGTGGGAACTGAACTTGGGAAGTGCAATGAGTGCTCTTAACTGCTGAGCCATCTCTCCAGCCCCAAAGAGTGACTCACTTCTAATGAATAGAATGATGTAAAAATCCAAATAAACAGAATGTTTTAAAATTATTCCAGTTTTGAAATTAAATTTATAAACAGACGGTGGGCTCCATATTGCTGGTTAGTATGTATGCACTTCTCTCTCTCTCTCTCTCTCTCTCTCTCTCTCTCTCTCTCTCTCACACACACACACACACACACACACACACACACACACACACCCTGATGAAATTAACTACCATGTTCCAAAATAGGTCCATATGGCAAGAAACTGACCGAGGCCTCCAGCTAATAGCTAATAAGAAAATGAAACCCTCAGTTCAACAGCTGTGAGAAACTAAATTTTTCCCACCATGAACATGGGTGCAGATGCCTCCAGTCAAGTTGTTAGACAAGATCACAGGCTCAGTCAATGCCCTCATCACAACCTTTGAAGAAACTTTGATGCAAATCCTTCAGGCCACTTATCCTCACACTCTTGCCCCAGAAGAACTAGGAAGTGATAAATGTCTATTGTTTTAAGACAATAATATATGTGGTTACTTTTTAAACAACAACAAAAATTGTAATCCATGTGCAGTAGGAGGTGATGTGAAACGCGGGAGAGGAAATTACAAATGGGCGTGGGGAAATTTAGGGGCACAATGGAGATGTTCATGACCTTGCATGATGTGATGGCTTCATGGCTGTATGCAAAGCCAAAGTGTAGTCATTTGTATGCTTTACATGTGTGCAGTTTATTGCTTAAAATTACATCTTGATGAAGATGCCCTATAAAAGACTGCTAGAACATCAGAGAACAGACTAACAGTATTTATCAGTGGACTCAGCAATACCGAGGGCATTGGCCACTGGTAACTCTCAGTCTGAGACTCAATTTCAAAACCTGGGTGAGTGTGGAGAAACAGAGATGGGCTGGTACGGTTTTAACAACACTAACAAGAATGATAAAGGTCATTCATGGGAGAAGGCAGCCTAGAAAATGCTGCCTTGATGAAATGCTAGGAACCAAAACCTTTTAGAATAGACCAGAAGGGGGGATGGGGAGAGAGAGAACAGATGAATGAATAGGTCAAAACAAAATGAAAGAACTGGGGACCCTACATTTGGTCCTGTTATCCTTAGGAATTGGTTCAGGACCCTCATTGGGTACCAAAATCTATACAAAATGATGCCAGATTTGCACATGGCCTGTGCTCATCCTCCAGCAAAAACAATTACTGGCTATGTACAGTCTCATATTGTATTTCCTAGGGAAAGCTGACAACAGAAGTCTATACATGTTAGATATAGTCAAATTTTGTCAATTTTTTTCTTTTTCCACTGTTGTGTGTGTTGTCCATGTGTGTGCATGTTTGCATATATGTGCACATGCATGTATATGGGTATATACACAGCCTGTGGAGGCCTAAGGTTGATGTCAGAGTGGACGATCACTCTTCTACCTCATTCATTGAACCAGGGTCTCTCAGTCAAACCCAGAGCTTGCCAATAGAGCTAGTCTTGTTAGCCAGCTTGCTTTTGGGATTCCACCTTCAAAGGCTGGAGTTAGAGGCAGGCTACCACACCCTACCCAACATTTACTGGGATCTGGGGATCTGACCTCAGGGCCTCATATTTGCATGGCAAGCACTTTAAACACTGAAAAATCTCTGCAGCCCTCAAATATAATATATATCTATCTTCAGTGGGTTAAACCTGTGAATAGACTGCATAAAGAGCTCTTTTGAGAAGTTTTGTTGCAGGAGCAAGGAGGGAGTTGTGGTCTTAGCTGGAGGGAGTATGAAGTCAAGGAAACAGGCTTCAAGATGTGGATCAATAAGGCCTGTCTGTGCGCTGATGGGTCAGGGGTCGGATTGGTACAGAAGTTTCTGATGATACTTTACTATCTGGAGAACAGATAATGAGAGAGACAAGCCTTTCTCTAGGCGAGACCCACTTGTCAGAGCAGTGTGCACACAGTGGCCTGAGGCTCCCCGCCAGGCCACAGGAACATGACCCACAGGGCCAAGGCCTTTCTTCTCATTCTTGCAGGCCAGTGACTCATGTGTTGGGTCTACTGAAGGTTACTTACTGCTAAGCTAATGAGTGAGTCATGGGGGGTTACTAACTGTGTTGTTCATAAACTAAAATTACCCAGACTCCAGCTGTGCCCTCTGCAGGGAATCTGTCTGTCACACAGCACTTAGCAACACTGTAAACCACTGCTGGGGTTTCNGTTGTGGGGGAAGGTCTTGNGGTCAGTCCTTCACCCTGTCCCCCTGACCTGGCTGCTGTTCNTGCTATTTGCACTGCAAAGGTCTCTTCAAATTAGCTTGACCATTATCCTTGNAGCTTGNTGTAGGTTGCTAGATCAAAGTGGAAGTCCCGCAGNGATCCAGATTTGCATGGTATTCACCTTATAATTCTCCCGTATCAGGCCTCAAAGTCACAAGTTTAATGTGCAGATCCCCAGCACCCACATAAAAAGCCGGGCATGAAGGCATGTGTCTGCAATCCCAATGCTGGGAAGCTGGGAGATTCCTGGAGCTTGCTGGCCAGCAGCTTAGCCTAATAGGGAACCTCCAGGGTGGGTAAGAGACCCTGTCACAGGAAATAAAAGGGNAAAAGTTAGAGAAGGATACTTGCCATCAACCATGCACGCAACACTCGTGCATGCGCACCTGCACACAAACCACATAGACAGGAAATGTGTGTATATGTGGATGTATATAACGTATAGATATATGGTTCTCAGGAGAGACCTTTGTGCTAGCACAGAGTTGACACCTCTCCAGTCACGTCAGCAGCCAGTTTTTTCTAATTCCAGTGTAATTCCACTGCCCCTCCTCAGCCCATGGCCACAGCCTCACCATCGCTCTTTGCCCTTAACGAGCAGCCCCGTGGAGTCTGTGGTTTTGCTGCTCCAGGATTAACATCCTGTTCTGGGCTTCATCTTTCTTTCCGTCCCCCCCTTTCTCCTTTGGCTTCTCTCTCCATTCCCCAAGATTTACTGTTCTAAATATAACTTCCAACAGGTGTGNAGCCAGGACAGGGAGGCTGTGCCCAGCTGTCCCNGACACATGGACACTCTCCAACTGGCTTGCTGAAATCCTAGGTCCCAGCACCCTCATTGGGTGAGGAAGGCCCTCCCTGGGTCCTGACANTGGGGAGAGCAGCTTCTCTTTCCTGAGGTATGAGGAGGGGGTGTGCACGCTACTAGATCTGGGGGACTAGTTCATCCAGCAGGCGAGAGTTAGACTGTTTTCCCATTTGTACAAAGTGGCTAGCCTATAACCCTCTCCTCCTTCTCACTCCCTTCTTTTCTCTCTCTCTCTCTCTCTCTCTCTCTCTCTCTCTCTCTCTCTCTCTCTCTCTCTATCTCTCTCTCTCTCTCTCTCTGGTGTCCAGAGTTCAGTATAAAGACAATAAAAAGGGCACAAAGGGAGGCTGTGGGTGGAGGAGGAAGAGAGAAAAAAGAGCATTGGAGGAAGGAGAGTCATACAGTTCTGCCCTCAGCAAACGTTTCCCTGCAGGGGGTGCTAGTGGGACCATGCAAACTGCAGTAGACATTGCCCCACTTGGAGGATGGGGTGCCTTTGCTGCTGCATGAAAATGCCAGCACCACACTACCAGAGAAATCCAGACTTCAGAGTTGAGGTAAAACCTCCTTACGTTGCTTTCAGCTGGTGTTTTGTTACAGCATCAGAAGGGCAGCTTATGCACACGGCCCTCGGCATTCTTCCCAGGTGTGCATGTTTCCAGCCAGGGAGGAAACTTCTACCGGAGAGGCTTGTCTGAACCTCCCTTCATTAACCTGTNGTCATCACGGGATGACACTGACCTAGGTGTCAGAGTGTGACCCGTGCTCTAGAGATTAGAAAAGGTCAGTATGTGTCTAAATAAATGTCAAGTTCTAGAGCAGGCTAGTCTCAGCAGNCTATGAACAAACTTAGAACTAAGGAAAGCTAGAGGCTCTGGCATCCAAGATGGGGCCAGAAAATCTTCCTGGATACAACCCAAAGCCTCATGAGTGTAAGCAATCAAGTCAGCTCAAGACAGAAATGTTCTGTTATCTGCATATTCCCAAACTCCATCTGCATATTCCCAAACTCCAGGCTTGGCCCCAGCGGCACATCTGTGCACTGGCCCAGTCTGGTGAGCCTACCTGACCCTAGCCCACCTGACCCTAGCCTACCTCCAGGACTAGCCTGGGTCACACATCCTATGCTCTGGTCCAGTCTGATGCAGCCTAGAATCTCACACCTGGCACACCACCAATGAAACAAGAATACATGCCCCCATCTCATCACAAATACACAAATAATATGAAAGGCCAAGACAGTATGTGCCACCCAAAAAAACCCACCAGTCCTATTGAATATTCTCCAATGAGAGCTACCTAGATGAACCTCAAGGACATAGAACTTTGAAAAAAATCATAAGCGTCATCAAAAATTTCAAGGAGTTTAAGAAAACATGAACAAACAGCTCAATGAACTCAAAGAGAATAATAATAAGTACCTGAGTGATACCCAAGAAAACACAAGCACATAGCTGAATGAAATGACAACCCAGGCCTTGAAAACCAGATTCAGTAAAGAGGTAGAAATACTGAACAGAGTGTTAGGTCCCAGTGTGTGCCCAACACTCACCACTTGCTTCTGAAGATATAAGTAGATTTGTTCAATATTTAGTCATGGTTAATATTTTAATGCCAAGGAATACTGGCCATTCGTAGCAGGGAAATATAAGTGTTGACAAGAAGTTGGGGTGACATCAATTGGACTGTGTTTGTAGAAACAGTTATGTAAATTTTGGTCAACACTGACGCTACGCTCATGATTCATGGCTTGGTGGCCCTACTCAACTAGTGTTCTAGTCATATTAAAATAGACTTCCGACTTTGGACTAACCACACTGGAGTCACAAGTGCTGCCTCAGTGACAGGGTAGTATGGACAGTTGTATGTTACTTCCTCGATTAACAGAAAGGAGGAGTGGGTAGCACAAGCTCACACCATTCTTCTCCTCTCTGATGTTTCCCGCTTAAGAAACAAACACATGGCTTCATTACCAACAAGCCCAGAATAAATTAATACGAGCTGAACTCCGTGAAATTAGATGCACTTTTCTAATTAGCAGGAGGGTCCCCAGATACCAGGTGGTCTTTATCAGGGGTTCTCTTCTTCTCAGGAAGGGGGTGGCCATTTGTGATCTCAGAAAATTAAGCCCTCCCCTTCACACTCTACAGAGGGGCTTCCGATGGAAGTGTAAATGTGAATTTCTTTGGCCACCTGGAAGATCATTTTGAAGCTGTGAATCCNGAACAAACTCCTCATTAATTCCACCCTGTGATTGGGAGNGATTGTGTGATGCTGCGAGTTCCGTTTTCAAAGGAGTCGCTTTGATTAATAAAATCTTCCGCGTAGTCGGCACCCTCCTCCAGGCAGTTCTAAATGGTTTTGAGACTTTTTGTTTTTAATTCCCATATCCTAGGGAAACAGAGCCTGGGAGAGAACGAAGCTACCTTCTAAACATCCAAGTGAGAAGTCTGAGATCGTGGAGCCAGAGGCCAAGAGAGATGAATCAAAGGTACCGGAGCGGAACAGCAGGTCAGTGAGAGCCACAGAGTATCCCGATTCTGACTTTAGTTCTTCCCTCTAGTCCACCGACCACTCCAATTATTTCCCCAAAGTCTGAAATCTTCAGACCAATGGGGCTTAAAGCAAGGGCTCGGGAGGCCTGACCCTGCCTCATCTAGAGGTTCACTAAGCTTAAAAAGAGCAAGTGTTTGCCCAGAGAAGAGTGGCTACTTGCCTGCAGCAGCCAGACGCCCACTTCCCAGAAGCCTTCTCACTCAATAATGACATATCCAGTTACTGGACAAATTTTTGAGCACCTACTGTGTTCCAGATATTGCTATGGGTACTGAAGCTATAGAAGCAAACAGAATGAGAAATAAACCTTTTATCATTCCAGAGACTATTCTAGTGAAAAGGAGAAAAAGGAAAATAAGAATTTTGTATGTGCGTACGTGTTTGCATGGGTGCATGTACAGATATGTATACACACACACCCCTCTGTGTGTGTGTGTGTGTGTGTGTGTGTGTGTGTGTGTATGTATGTATGTAAAGACAACTAAGACAACTGAGGGTGTCATTTGGGGAACTTAGAAATTCGCCTGTCTCTGCCTCCCATCTCCACATGGCTAGGATTACAACTGTGTACACTGCTTTTTAATTTGTACTCTAGGGATAGCTCTCAGATCCCCTCACATTTACAAGGCAAGTGCTTTACAGGCTGAGCCTTCTCTCCAGCCTCTAAAATATAAATGATGAGGAGTACTAGAAATCAAGAACATATTTATCAAGGACAATTATCAAGAATTGAAAATGTCAGTAAGAGACTGAGTCTTTAGTTAGAGAGCACTACCCTGAAAGAACCCTTGGAGGAACACAAGGTTACAATGAACAATGTTACAAATGTTAGAAATAACAGGGGAGAAACATGGGCAGATGTTCGCCATTGTCTCTTTTGAAATAAATTCGCTCCTCTTGGCCTGTGTTTAAACAGTTGTGAAACTTTCTTCAGAGGACTGTAGAAATTAAAATTTAATTCATATGGNACTGTGGCGATGGCTCAGTGTTTAAGAGCATTGGCTGTTCTTCCAGAGGACAGAATTAGATCTCCAGCACCCACACAGTGGCTTGCAACTATCTGTAANNGCAGTTCCAGGGGATCTGATGCCCTCTTCTGGTCTCTGTGGGCACTGCACACACATGCACGTGCACACACATACACACACACTAATTTTTAAAAAAAATTTAAATGAATCTTTAAAAAGGAGAAAGGGGAAGATGACTTTGGAAGTATCAGAGAGACCACTGAGGCTGCCTATGCTTCACATAAAGAAAGTGGTACCCAGAAAGGCCAGGGCCCCTGAGGAGCAATTCTTGTTGCCCCACATAACCCAGAAACAGAGGTTGATGGAACTGCTTGGGTTAAGTTCATGTTGATCCAGAGACTGATGAATTGAAAAGTTACTTGACCTCAACACACTTATAATGGTGAGACAGAAATGGGATATGCCAAGGAACCAACNCCTCCCATTTTAAAAGAAGGTGAGTGGGGAGAATATCATTCTAGTTTTATTCTGTNGTTGTGATAAAACACTCTGACCAAAAGCAAGTTAGGGGAGGAAAAGGCTTATTTGGATTATACTGCCAGGTCATAATCCATCCAAAAAAAGTCAGGAACTCAAGTCAAAACTGAAGCAGAAAACATGCATGAACTCTGTTTACCCTCTTGCTCACTGGCCTACGCTCAGCTGTCTTTTGTATAGAACCCAAACCAGCTGGCCTAGAGCATGATGCTGCCCAAAGTGGACTGAGTTCTCCCACACCAATCATCAATCAGACAGTCTCTTATAGATATGGCCACCGATCTGAGAAATCCCTCAATTTAGGTCCCCTCTCCCCAGATGTGGTGGTTTGAATAAGAATGGCCCCCACAGGCTCATATTTGAATGCTTACTTATTAGAGAGTGGAACTCTTTAATAGGGGTAGAAGGATTGGGAGGCGTGGCCTTGTAAGAGGAAGTGTGTCACTAGGGGTNAGCTTTGAGGTTTCCAGAAGTCATATCCAGTCCAATGTTTCTTTCTCTCTCTGGGCCTGTGGATAAGGATATAGCTCTCAGCTATTACACCAGCATCATGCATGCCACCCACCATGCTCCAAACCTCTGAAAATGTAAGCAAGCTCCCAATCAAATGCTTTCTTTTATAATGGTTGCCTTGGTCATGAAGTCTCTTTACCATAGAACAGTGACTAAGACACCAGGTGACTCTAGGTTGTGTCAATATGGCAACAAAAAACTAACCAGCATAGGAATGTAATCACTGTGGGACAGTGATTGAAATTTATCTGGGTAGATGTCATCAGTTCCCTCAACCCCAGGAGCAAAGAGCATCACTTGACTTGACTCATTCTCTCCCTGCTAGGAGTGCTTTCCTGACCCATTGATCCTTTCTCTGTTTCTCTTGTGTATTGTCTTGTTTTTGAGACAGGCTCACATTGAGTGGGCATGGAACCCAGTGTGTAGCCCAGGTTGGTCTTGAAATCATGATTCTTCTGCCTTCACCTCCTGAGTGCTAGGATTGTAGATGGGGGCCACCAAATCTGACTCACATTGTTCTTGATTCTTGGTTCCACCCTCTGCACTCTGGGATCCACCCCCTGGGACATCTTTCTTTCTGAAGATTAGGGGATCATATTTTCAGTGAGTAGCTCAATCTCTGAATACTTCCTAACTAACTTGGAAGCCTAGGGACCTCTTTTTATTTTACTATTTATAGCCCTATTGAATCCAAACTACCTGGGGGGTGGTTGTTGTTAGACAATTTCTCTTTAAAATTCTGTGAGTTTCTCATAAATCTGATTGGGATCCACTCCACAGCTGCAGAAGCCACATTCATCACACTTTCCAAACTATGGCCTTTTCTACTTTAAGATGTTTGGGNTGTATTAGAAACTCAACCATCCATCTGAAAGGATCTGTGAGGTCCCACCTTAAGTCTTTCCNAAGGGCAAAAAGAATCTCACTATTCAATACACATCCATCCTTTGCTCAGACACTCTTTCTTATTTTGAGAATCTTTTGCTGGAAGACTNTCCTAGACTCGCTCTATAGCCTCCACCTTCTGCCTGCAAACTGAGTAACTCCTGGACCCCCTCTCTTTGACAATGCTTTGTCTTATGCTGCTAAAAGAAACCAACAGGCACATTCACCACTGGTCATGGGAATCGCCTCAGCCAGGCCTGCATGTTCCCTACCTACAGTCTCTCCTCTCCAGATAGTACTAGTTGTTGTAACACCAGATAACACACACTGCCCTCTGCATCCACCAGGAGCCATTTTCCCCTGCTGACCTTCAAACAGCCACTAACAGTGTCTGCACCATCCTTCCAGCCATCACTCAGTCCCAAAGTCTGTCCACACGTTATGAAACTTTATTATAGCAGCACCTCTAGGCCTATGTACAAATTTCTATTTCAGCCTCAACACATTAAAAAAGAAATCGACCTCCAAACTTAGGGCCCTGAACTCAGCAATCCAGGATGTGCTTGCTCTGTTGAGTGATTTGTCTCTGCAACACATGGCTTCTGCTGAGTCACTCATGAACTCATGGACAGCCAGCTGCTGTCTCCACTGGGACTGGAGGGACTAAGGGTGCCTCACTCACATGCCCAGCCCTGGGATAGCTGACAGGGTTGGGATGGGATGGGCCCCACTCCCTCTGCACAGGGTTTGTTCTCTCTTCCTAGGAGCACAGCTCCTTTGGGAAAGAAAGCAGAGGCTGCCAAGTCCCCTAAAGATCAAACTCAAAAATGGTACATTCCTCTTATCCCTTTAGCTGCATCTTATTTGCTCGAGTGACTGGGTTACAACACGGAGGCAAACTATACAGGAGTGGGAATTGAAGACCGGGGGATTATGGGATGCTCCAGGCAAAGGAGGGCCATTGCTCAGAGTAAGGGCTCAGTGGCTTTATGACAAATGAGCAAATGAACATNTACCTTCCTCACCAACTGAAGAGTCACTCATACCTAGAGAGAGAAATCACACCGCTCTTCCCTTGTATCATTCCCATACCCTTACCCTAGGCCCCAGCATATACGGCCTTCCTCTACCCGTGCACCTGGACATGGAACAAGCTTGGAAAGGCCATCTGAGCAGCCACAGTGGGCATCTCGGGTGTCAATATGACTGGGTTACCCTGACTGGAAGGGACTCTCTTCTGAAGCCCAGAAACACAATACTTTCCCCATGGGGCCAAGACAGATGGCCGGGCAANGGACAGAAAGGGGACAGGGCAGTGTGCCAGACTTTCCCACCACCGTATGGTCTCCTGTTCCCAGAAAGGTCTTCCCAGTCCCACAGTCATAGGTGGGCAGAGTAGGAGGGCCCTGTCCTCACCCNGATGGGAAAGTAAGCCCAGAGGGGGAGCCTGGGGCCTGGCACTCAGCATTAGAGTCCAGCTGTCCCAGGCACTGAGGAAAAGGGTGCAGAGCAGAGGGTGGGGAAATAGGAGAGTCNCCTTTCCTCAGGAAAATTCTGAACAGAGCCTTCCCTTCCTGAACTGCTGTCAGCCTTAGTGTTAGGGTCAGAAGTGTCTCTGGGTCCCAAGCCTGCCACATTCCCCCAGCCTATTAAAAAGCAACACCATCCCCTTCCCAATCCTCAAGGTTTACACAGCACCCCAAGCCAGCAAATGAGGCAGCCTAGACATAGCTTCATCCAGGCCACCTTCCTTCAGCTCTTGACTCTTATCCACCTGCAGCCCTGCACTGAGCCAGTCCCAGAGTACATAGTCATTCACAGTCACATGCCCTGAGCTGAGTCCAAGGAGAAGAGCAGCTCATGCCCAGCCCTGCCCTTGGGTCCTTGCAGACCTGGACAAATGGTCATTCCCCGTGACAAGCAGATGGATGTTTTTTCTCTCAGGAGAGGCTCTTAAAGCCTGGGAAATATTGTCCCCTCTGGCTCCAGAGCAGCACTGAGGGCAGGGACAATGTATCTGAGGTCTTCTTCCCCAGTCACCACCTCCTCCCTGGAATTTTCCATAAATCCTTGGGGGACCGGAAGGAAAGAACAGAGAAAGGGATGATGGGATATGTGCACACACACGAGCATCCTTGTGCCCCATATAAGCTCCCACACATTCCACTGAGACATGACACACATGCCATGAGTGATTAATACTAGCACACACATGCTATAAGCATGTGAGCATACACACACNCAAACATTTGTGGTCATGTCCTATACTCACATGCAGACATGCACCNTAAGTACATACGTACACACATGTACATNCATACANACACACACACGCACACCAGCATGTGTATTAGTTACTTTTCTATTGCTGTGATAAGACATCATGACCAAGGCAACCTAAAGAAGAAAGCATTTATTTGGGACTTAGAGTTTCAGAGGGGTAGAGTTGATGATGGCAGAACGGNGGTAGCAGGCGTCATGTCTCTGGAGCANCAGCTGAGAGCGCACATCTTGAACCACAAGGAGGAGGCAGAGAACACGCTGGGAATGACNCAAGTCTTTTGAGACCTCAAAGCCCACCCCCAGTGACACACTCCTTCCAATGAGCTCACANCTTCTAATCCTTCCTAAACAGTTCCACCAACTGGGGACCAANCATTCAAACATATGAGCCTCTGGAAGCCGTTCTCATTCAAACCACTGCATTCCACTCCTTGGTCCCCATAGGCTCATGGTCATATCACAATGCAAAATGCATTTAGTCCAAGTTCAAAAGTCCTCATAGTCTTTCAGTCTCAACACTGTTTAAAAGTCTGAAGTTCAAAATCTCTTCTGAGACTCAACACAATCTCTTAACTATAAATCCCTATAAAATCAAAAAGTGAATCACATACTTCCAACGTACAATGGCACAGAGTATACATTACCATTCCAAAAGGGAGGAATAAGGGCATGGTGAGGAAATACTGGATCAAAAGCAAGACCAAACCCTATTGGGAAAACTCCAAGCCTGTGCCATGTCTGATGTCAGAGGGCTTAGATGGCTCCACCCTTCCAGCTCTGCTGACAGCACCTCTCTCTCTCTCTCTCTCTCTCTCTCTCTCTCTCTCTCTCTCTCTCTCTCTCTCTCTCTCTCGGGCTGGTTCCACCCACTGTCTGCAGCTTTCCTTGGCAGATGTCTCACAGCTCTGGCATCTCCAACATCCTGGGGTCTCTCACACAATACAAGCTTCACTTTCACAACTTCTTGCAATGACCTCTCAAGGCCTCTTTTCCTCAGAGGGTCTTCATTTAGGGACTGCCCAGACACACATCTCCTGGCCTCAGCAGTTCTCCTTAACCAAGGAGGAAAATTGCACAGTCCATTTTCTTGTATATCTTCCATGAGTCTACAGGCAGACATGGAGGACGCTGCCTGCTTGGGATGAGCCTGGCCCCTTTGAATCACATTTGCACCAGCTTTCCTTTGTTGCCTTTTAGGAGTAGAAAATTCCTTAGGCCTTTTCCTTCACAAGTTGGAAGTTTAGCTGAATGGGTCTTGCCCTGAGGGTATCCCTTCCTTTATTCCATTTCTGGCCAGGCCTCACCTTGATCTCCTTACTTCTTTCAGCATAAACCTTGACTCCAATACTAAATTTCCTGGCATTCTTTTTCTTTTCAAACTGTTCATTTTGTGTTTCTTTTTGCCCAACTTGTTCTTTTTCAATACAGACCTGTGTAGGAGTAATCACTAATAACCATGTGACAGAGTCACTATTAGGCTGTCTTGAAATCTTCTCCACAGAAGAAATTAGAAATTATTTTTAAGTTCAGCTTCAGGTAAAGTCTTAGGACAAGAGCAAAGGCAGCCAGATTCTTTATCAAAATACCANAGGAATGGCCCCTATCCCAGTTGCTNTTAGTCCTTACTTCTTCCCTCTGAAGCCTCTTAGCTGGGCCTCCACAGTCCACNCAGCTCTCAGCATNACTGTCTCCCAAAGCATCTACTAAGATGGCCCATTAAGCTCTGCATATATTTGTTCAGCTGCTTTTCTAGTCCCAAGTCCCAAAGTCTTCCATATTCATCCAAAAAAACCCACATGGTCTGTCACAACGCCCTACTCCTGGTACCAACTTCTGTATTAGTTACTTTTCTATTGCTGTGATAAGACATCATGCCCAAGGCAATTTACAAAAGAAGTTTATTTAGAACTTACAGTTTCAGAGGGGTAGAGTTGATGGNGGCAGAANNGANNTAGCAGGCGTCATGTCTCTGGAGCAACGGCTGAAAGCGCACATCTTGAACCACAAGAAGGAGGCAGAGAACACGCTGGGAATGGCACAAATCTTTTGANANCTCAAAGCCCACCCCCAATGACACATCTCCTCCAACAAGCCCACACTTCCTAATCTTCCTAAACATCTCTACCAAGTGGGGACCAAGCATTTAAACACATGAGCCTACGGGGGCCATTCTCATTCAAACCACCACAGCATATATGCCCGTACCCCACATTCACAGGCATGAAACTCCATGAGCATGTACACAGACACACACATGAGCATGTGTGGTCATGCCCCACATTCACAGACAGACAGACATACTGTTGTGGAATATTAGTTTAAAATGTGTTACATTCGTTTATACCGTGGGACATTTGTTTATGCAAAGATGTGTTGCATTCTCTTATGTTGCATTTGTTTAACTCTGTGAAGCTGTGTTACTGTGCCTGTCTAAAACACCTGATTGGTCTAATAAAGAGTTGAACAGCCAATGAATAGCGAGGCAGGAGAGGGAGGATAGGTGGGGCTGGCATGCAGAGAGAGTAAATAGGAGAAGGGGAGTGAAAAAAATGAAAAGAGGGGGATGAAGGGGCCAGCCACCCAGCCATACAACCAGCTCCAGAGTAAGAAGGGAAGAAAGACTTATAAAGAAAGGTAAAAAGCCCAGAGGCAAAATGTAGAAGAAAGAAATGGGATAATTTAAGTTAGAAAAGATGGCTAGAAACAAGCCCAGTAAAAGCTGGGCACTCATAAGTAAGAATAAGTCTGTGTGTATTTATCTGGGAGCTGGGTGGTGGGCCCCCAAAGAGTAATAAAAAAAAAACCACTACAACATGCACACAGATTCACACAATAGGCACACAACCACAAATGAGAGTAGCATACATGCAGACACAGACACACAAATGTCCAAGCATTACATCCAAGTAAGCATGCATACCTAAGTACACATTCCTATTAGAAGCCCACAGGCACTCACACCATCACACAGAAATAAATGCAAACACAAAGAGGNCATGAAGGCACACACATGCTGCCACCAACACATAGGCACTCCTGCAGGCATGTTACATGAGGCTCCACAATGGGAGATGCATGTATCATGCTGGGTCACACTGGAGCACCCTGAGGCTGGGGGCACCCTCCCTATAGCCTAGTAGTTGGCAGTAGCTGCTACCTGGTGGGCTATGGCCTGTGACAGGACTAAGGGTTCTTGAGCTCTGGGGCATCTTGCAAGGGAGAAAAATGCACTGGCCACACTGCTGGCTTATGACAGAGCTATTCCTAGGCCAGTGTCTAATAGCATTGCAAGCCTAGGAGTGTACAGACAGACAAGCAGACACTCTCTCCTAGCTGTAGTCTGGGGAAACTACAACCCAAGGTCTGAACAGTGGAGCAGCTCCCAGGGGATCCGAGGAGGCCTTAACATCCTACCCACCCCCACTGAGAAGGAGGAGGGAACAAAGACACCAGGCCTTGCCCTCCCGACCCCTCCTTGGCTAGGAATCCCAGACTTGCTGCTCCAGCAGATTTCCAGGGATGGGAGGAATCGATGATGCTCAGAGCATTTACAGCCAGTGGGAAAAGACGTCTGGGCCTCCCTGACACCAGAAATAAATGATTCTGCCTGCAGAAAACCACTCAGATGCAACCAGAATGACCCGCTGGAGAGAGCACTCACCTTGAGGAATGGCAGGTGCTGGAGGCAGACACTGTCTGTGTAGTGTGGAGTCATAGCCCAGCCCCCAAGGCCCCCACAGCCTGAACCACACCCACCAACAGCTCTGCCAGGCCACCTTTCATCTCCAAGGCACACATGAGGCCAGGATCTAGAAACCTAGCCCCTTCCAACAAGCAGCTGTTTGAGAAGATCTGGCTACAGGCAAAGGTGACNTTTCATTTTCTTCTACAGAAAACCTGGTTTCTTTTTGACCCCCAAAGACTACTGGAAAGCTCTAAAGATAGAGAACACAGTGGGTATTAACTAGTTCTCTGGCTCAAGGAAGGACCCCATTGCCTGCGTATCTGTTCATGTGTTTCTGAGAGTCCCTGGAGGGATCCCAAGTGTGGTCATGAGTGAGGCTGGTCAGTTGCCTATGACAGTCACAGATTTATTCCCCCTTTGCTAGGGCCTGTGTTTACCTGACACTGCTACTTTCGACAAACCCACTGGACCCACCTCTGTGGAGACACCCTCCCAAATACAAAGCTTCTCCCACAGGCTTGCAAAGTGAAGGAGCCCTCCCTCCAACCTTGCCACAGTGCCAAAGGCTGCTTGGGGCCTACTCCCTGCCTNNTGAATCGAAAGCCAAAGTTCTCAAAGGGAATAAGGGACAGTTTATTCATGAATTTTATGTTTTACAGAACAAAGAAAGTCAGAAATCAAGGCAGGTTTAAAATACATTGATGGGAACCTCGGAGAGGCAGGTACCAGAGAGATGGGGGAAGCTTTTCTGTAGGCTCAAGATGCTATCTGATGACATTTGTAGCTTCTGGACTGATGGAAGCTAATGGCCTGCTAGCTAACAAATTCCAAAAGGTTTTATCTTTCAGTCACAAAATGTTAGTTCTGACACAGAGGTGGGCAAGGAATGNCTGCTGTGGAGGGCTAGAACTAGCCCAAGATAAGGTCCTTAGCTTCTGGACCTGGACCATTCCAATCGCTCCACAGCACTACAGTTCCTGTCGGTCAATCAGTCCCTGAAGAAAGCTTTTTTTCTGGTTTTCACTCACAAGGGAAATGATGTTTGCAGTAGTGACCATCTGTATTAGTTCACTGATTGTTACAGTGACAAAATAGCTAAGGCTGAGTTCTTTATAAAGAAAAAAGGTGTATTCAGCCACAGTTGCGGCATCACGTGGCTTTTTCTGTAAGGTAAAAGCAAGGGGACGTTCCTGTATGGAATCTCCTGTTTTCAGGATAAGTCAGTCTGTTGGGGGAATCTTTCCTCACAANTCAGTTTGCTTATGTGGCACTTAACATAAGTGAATCCATTTTGGGTTAGTCTGGTCTAGTGGCACCCTACTGCAGGAATTCAGTTCTAAAAGGGAAAGTCCAAAAGCAGGGAACCAGGAAGCGGGAGGGTCATTGAGGGCAGTGACAGCAGGACCTACGCAAACACAACAAGAAGAAAATCACTGGGCTCTGGGTTTGAGGATATTTGTGTGTGACGATGGACACTGGATGGGAGCAGCAGGCCAGGATGTCTTGAGATCTGAAGGACAGCCATTTCTAATTCAGAGGTGAAGGCACCCATGATTCTGTTCACCAGCTCCATGTTCCCTTTGTGCCTGCAGACACGGAGAAGATGCTTGCCTCCCTTTGCGTTTTTGCTTGCATGCGGCCCTGAAGTCACAAATGCTGGCAAATCACTCCAGCAGCTTTGGCTGACAACCTGCTTCCCCTATGCACCCACCACAGAAAAAGATGTCTCCATATAACTAGGGAAAAGAGATTAGAGACATGTGTGTGTGTGTGTGTGTGTGTGTGTGTGTGTGTGTGTGTGTGTCTGTGTTCGAATCTGTATTAAAATCTGACTACAGCTGAGGTGGTTGTCCTCAGAGGATGACAGAATCCTCTGAGGGAGAGAAACTGCTCTTTTGTTTGGGAAAACACCTTAATGGATCTTTTAATTATGCAAAGAGAAGCCCCAGGCCTGCTCCAGGCTAGAGGATGAGAAATCAGNAAGCTAAATTGCACTGCTTAATACACGCAGGAAAATTTTGAAGTTATCCCAGGAGGTAACCTTGGAAAAGGGGGCTCTACCAAGAAAAAAAGCTGGAGACTCAAGAAAAATGATTGCTAANGAGGAGACCAGGCTGCCTTCCCACTCCCAATGCCTTCTTCTGGGGGACAACTTGGGTTTTCCCACAGCACATGGCAGTCACTTTCCCCAGGGCTCCCCCTTGGGGGCTAGGATACTGAGTTATAAGTATGACAACTTCCAACTAGTCTACTGCCTTGGTCTCTAAATTTTTGTTATAACAGGGTCANCATGCGCTCTGGGCCTCCTCCCCACTCTAGGAGGTAGCGCAGGGAAGGAGAGGATGAGGAGGTGGCAACCTGGAGGAAATCAGGACTGAGGAGTCCACTCTACTTGGTTTGCAAGCTTACTTCCTCTCACATCTTGTCACCCAAATCATCAGTGAAATCTACATCACTTGCTAATAACTTGTGGGGTCCTAGCTGTCTACAGGGGGATGTGACCAAATGCCAAGACTTGCTCCAGTGCTCATGTAAGAAATAACACTTAGTCACCTCTGGGCTCCACCTAAGACTAAGTGTGTTCTTTATCTTAGATTATGCCCTTCTTTTATATATATATGTTTTATTTTTAATTGGGGGAGTGTGCACACATGCTGCCCTCAGAGGCCAGAAGCTACAGATCACCTACAGTTGGAGTTTGAGGTAGTTGTGAGCCACCTGTTGTGGGGGCTGGGAACCAGACTTGGATCCTCTGCAGAAACATCTCTCCAGCCCTATGCCCTTCTTTTATGATAGGGTTTGTTTCCCTTGTGCCCTTAACTGACAAAAATAAAAATTCTCAACCTATAACCGCCTTCCTTTACATTAGAAACAATTTTTACAGGTCTTTNACAACATAAAGTCTAACATGAAGTCACTCTCTCGAAGGCCACTGGAATCAAAAGCACAGAGCCCTTTTTCGGGGGACTCTGTCTGTTATGAAGCCTCCTGTGGCTTCTGCATNAGCATGTGCTGCAGAGTAACAAAGCAATTGTGAATGTAGCCCACAATCATGTTAGCATTTTAAAGTAGCCTCATGAAGACCACCAGGCTCCTTCCCAGATACTTCTCCCACTTTCAGTCTGCACCCAAATCATTTTTTTCTCAGACCTAACCCCTCCACATAGGATTCTTTTCATTTTATCTTTGCATATTTGGTCCAATTTTCCAGGCTGTTGAACTCTTTGTGGGTTCANTTCTGTTATCCATGATCCTGGCTACTCTTCCTATCTTGATGACATGCAAGATTAAGGCTCCTGTGACAGCTATGTCCTCCTAATGGCTTCTCTCATCCCTCATCCTGCATATAATAGGTCCCCAGTGTAAGCCAAGACCTGCACAAGGTTACAGGAAAATCAAACTGCAAAGGGGTCTCCTGTTGTCAAGGAGCTCAGTCTGGAAGGAAGAGACCCACAGCACCCCAAGGGTGTGATTTAGCTGCGCTGTGACTGAAAGCAGTGGGGAGCACAGGGAACAGGAGGGGATGAGTCTAAGAAATCTGGGCAGGAACTGGAGCAGAAACCTGAAGCAGAAACCATGGGAGAATATGATTTGCTGACTCACTCCTAGAATCATGCTTAACTAGCTTCCTTAAACAGCCCAGACCACCTGCCCAGGGAGTGGAGCTACCCACAGTGGGCTGGGCTCTCCCATATCAATGAGTAACTAAAACAATCTCCCACAGACATGCCCACAGACCAGNACGGTCTAGGTAACTTCTCAGTCAAGACTTCTCTATTAGAAGACTCTAGATGATGTCAGGTTGAAAATAAAGCTGACTAGGACAGACTTGGATGCTGGATTTGATCCTATCAGAAGGGAACATTCTGGGCCTGTAAGCTCTCATGTCATTATACAAAGAGAAGCAATAGCGAAGAAGCAGAGCTGAGAGATAGCTTTCCAAAGCCCTCCGACTCAGGCATTCCTGAAACCACACCAGATCTGAATATCCACTTACACAAACCAGTAANTTTCCTTGGTGACCCACAATGCCCTGCTTGGAGGCATACAGTGCCGGGGACGGGGAGGGGGGAAGCATGCTCAGAGGGGAGAAGGAGGGGAGGAGAGGGCAAGAATGCATCCAGTTTGGGGCATGGTTAATGTGAGGTGCCCACAAGGCCTACAATGAAACATCCAACATTAACAGACTTACCTGGAGCTCTTAGATGAGCCCAAGACTTTTGGTGTAGACCCAGAATCACACAAGACTGCCTAAGGGAAATGACAGCTGAGTGAGGGCCGAGAATGATGAGAGGGGGACGCTATGAAAAGAAAAAAGGGAGTATGCTTTAGAAAGACACTCGGTACACAAAGACATCAAGCCTAGAAGGCCTGGNCCTTGCTCTGATATTCTGGCTACTCTTTTGAAGCCAAAGAAAGAGAAGGGACCCACTCCTGCACGTATCTGTTATGAATCCCCAGAAAGCCATACAAGGAACCAGCCATGGGGTCGGGGGTCAGGGGGGCACAACACATTTTCTTGTTAACTTTGAACATCACAAATGGAAAACAAAAACCTCTTAATCCAGTGATGGTCCTGAGGGAATAGGGCACTCTCTACAACAACCCCCAAACTAACAAAGCCNTAATTAGGATTATTAAATGAATAGATCAGAACTCCATAGAGAAAATATTTGCTCAAGCAAACCCTCCTCGATTCAATAGCTCTTTCAATTAATTTTTTTTCTAAAATTTTGGATTTCCACTGACTAACCTGCTGTATTTAGAAGGATTTGTAAACCACTTGCCAAGCAGTTAAAAAATGTGTGAAATGTCTTTGCCAGCAAGATCCATGGGGACTTTTACAAGAACATACAGAGAGAGACAGTGAGGTGTCCGAAGTACTACCCTGTCACAGCAGGACACCATTTTGGGGGGCATTAGTTTGTCAATCACAGGAGTTGATTGTACCCTACAACCTAACCCTAGCATCCGAGAGTTGCCCAGTTACCATGGCAATTTCTGAAGCAGGGGCAGTTTAGGGGGGCGGGTATTCAGCTACCCAATGCGCAATCCTTTGAAGGCAGCTCAAGGATTCNAGGAGGTGAGAAGAATCACACGGTGAAGATGGGCTGTAAATGCATCGGTATCAAGCCTGCACTACTCGGAGCACAGACGTTTGAGTTACTCTGAGGGTGCCTTTAGGCACCCTATGTCTGGGAAAGCCTCTGATGTAGAAGGAAAGGCAGACCTCTAACCTACCACGGCAGAGTGAAGGTTCATATCCTCCTCCTATCTGTATCTGGAAACCATACACTACCATCCCTGCATGTGTGAGCTGAGGACACTTTGGGGCTTTGAAGAGGTGGCAACCGCCACAGCATGTTTGTTTCCACAGGACGGGCCTGGAGGCTGCTGAGGAGTACCGAGTTGAGTCCTTAGCACAGTTCTTGCCACAGAGAAAGTTACCATCTGCACNTCCACAGAGAAGGTGGAGCACCATGTCCGATGGGATCCGGCCCTCAGAGAAACCATACTTGAGCAGGGGACAGCTGAATCCTTCCCAAAAAAGCTTACCTTCCTGGAAGTGAAATCTGACTAAGCCTATGGCTGACTCCCCTACAAACACACCTTTGAACAACCAACCGATCAACCTAGGGCCTACACCCACAACCACCTCCCTTACCAATCCTCAGCTAATCTTCCCACTTTAATCAGTGTATCTTTGGATAGCTGAGCTGAGCTAAGCTTATTTGGCCACTTCCTCCTCCTGAGATAGGTCCAGCTAATGAAGTATTGAAGTCCAGCAATCAGAAGGCCCCTTTGTCTCATCTGATTAACGTGCCCAATTAAAGTTAGACACCTCATCCTATCACAGGGTTTCACATTTTACCTTTATAAACCATTTGTCTATGAATCACATCTGTTTCCCCTCTATCCAGAGGCAGTCCTTTATCCCTCCAGGACAAATACTCCTGTCCCATTTACCTTGTCTCCTTCCCCTTCTCCCTCATGCCCTGTCTCCTTTACCAGCACATTCTAGCCCATTCTAACACAGACCTCCCCTTCTTCTCCTCTTAAAAATAATACCTGCAAGGCCATTTGCTGCTGTTTTTCTGTCAGAGTCAGAAAACAGCCATTTTAACTTTTCTTCCCTGCTTAATAAAGGATCTCTTGGTGAAAACAGGTTTTGGGTATGGTTTGTGCCTAATCTGGGGTCTGAGAGGGAGTCCCTTTTGTGCAGGAGGCCCCTTCACTAGGTTTCCACATTGTCCCCCAAATGCCCTCCAATTCCAGTCACCTCTTTCCCTACATCCTTCCCCATCCACCTGATCCCACCTGTTCCCATTCCCAGCCATCCCCAGTCTTCCTTCAAAATCTATTCTATTTCTCCTTCTCAGGAAGATCCATGTGTCTTCTTACAACTCCCCTTGTTACTTAGCCTTTCTGGGTCTGTGGATTTTAGTGTGATTATCATTTACTTAACATCACTTTAGAATGTGATTATTCACCACTATTCATGCTGAGCTGAGCTAAGCTGAGCTGAGCTGAGCTGAGCCCCTCTATCCTCCTTCTCCCACTAAATTTTACAGCAGCGTGCCCTAGGATTTTTCTTTTAGANGCTAATACAATTGTCCTTGAGGTTCCCTTTGAAGCCATTCTTAAATTCTCTCATTAAATAAGACAATGAACTGCAAAAAGGGACCCTGATTTCCCCTNTATCAGATTACCTAATAGTCACAGAGATGTTAGGTCAGACACAGTGGTTATAGTAAATGCCCATCTTGAAAACTAGAGATAACTCAAGATATAATCTAGCTCCTGGTATGCAACATACCACCCTCCAGTGAGGAAGTCTGCGAGATCTTCCACATAGATGGGGCTTCTCAGAGCACTTCATTCCCACCTCATTTCTTCCAGGCTTTCCCACCCAAGTCCATTTCTGCAATAGTTAAGCCAGCCCACACTGGCTTGTATCCCCAGAGACCAGCAATATAGGAAAAGACCAGCAAGCATTTGGCCACACATTAAGTATTCTACAAAGTTTAATTCCTCTTTACATGAACGCAATCTTGAAGCTGTAAACATTTGGCCCAGTTGTTAAAGTACTTGCCAAGCAAGCATGAGGACCTGAGTTTGGATCTTAGCACTGGGTGNGGGTGGGGAAGTTGACNGGACTGGAGAGTCACCAGGGATTACCAACCATTTTTAGCCAATCAGTGAGCTCCACTTTCAGTGAGCAACTGTCTCAAAAAATAAGGGGGTGGCACATGCGTTTAATCCCAGTATTTTGGAGGCAGAGGCAGGTGGATCTCTTTGAATTAGAGGCCACCGTGTTCTACAGAGCAAGTTCCAGGACAGCCAGAGAGGTTACACAGAGAAACTCTGTCTCAAAAGGAAAGAAAACAAACAAACAAGCAAACACACAAAAAGA
>LZPO01017315.1:266450-277659 GCA_001675575.1 Neotoma lepida
TGCTAACAGGCTACGTGCAGACAGCAGAAAGAAGAAACAGCAAGGGTCCTTGCCTCTCCCAGAATTGGGGATGAGGAGCTGAGCTGAGCTGAGCTGAGCTAAACTCCTCCATCCAACTTCTCCAGCTAAGGAGCTGAGCTGAGCTGAGCTCAGTTGAGCTGAACTGAACCCCTACATTCTGCTTCTCCATCAAAGGAGCTGAGCTGAGCTGAAGTGAACCCGTCCATCCTCCTTCTCCAGCTAAGGAGTTGAGCTGAGAGCTGACCTGACTTGAGAGCTGAGCTAAGCTGAGCTGAGCTGAGAGCTGAGGGGAGAGCTGAGCTGAGGAGAGCTGAGCTGAGCTTAGGCTTAGTCAGATTTCACTTCCAGGAAGGTAAGCTTTTTTGGAAGGATTCGGCTGTCCCCTGCTCAAGTATGGTTTCTCTGAGGGCCGGATCCCGTTGGACATGGCGTTCCACCTTCTCTGTGGAGGTGCAGATGGTAACTTTCTCTGTGGCAAGAACTGTGCTAAGGACTCAACTCGGTACTCCTCAGCAGCCTCCAGGCCCCTCTTGTGCCAGGGAACCTGTGTTTGTGTCCCAACACCCACAAGGTGACTCACAAACTGTAACTCAAGTCCCAAGGGGTCTAACACCCTCTTCTGGCAACCATGGACACCAGGTACAGACATGGTGCATAGACATACCTGCAGACAAAATACCTGTCTTAGGGTCTATTGCAGCAACAAAACACCATGACCAAAAGAAAAACCAGCTGAGAGGAAAGGGTTCATTTGGCTTACACTTCTAGATCACAGTCCATCACTGAAGGAAGTCAGAACAGGAACTCAACTCAAGCAGTGCAGGATTCAGGAGGCAGGAGTTGATGAAGAGACCATGGAAGGGTACTGCTTACTGGCTTGCTTCTCCTGGCTTGTTCAGCCTGCTTTCTTATAGAACCCAGGACCACCAGCCCAGGGGTGTCACCACCCACCATGGTCTGGGCCCTNCCCCGTTGATCACTAATTGAGAAAATGCCTTACAGCTGGATCTCATGGAGGTATTTCCTAACTGAGGCTCCTTCCTCTCTGATATCTCTAGGTTATGTTGACACACAAAACCAGCCAATATAATACCCATAAAATAAAACTAAATAAGCCAAAAAAAACTCTTTAATTAAAAAACGTAAGATGGGGTCTAGCATAATGAATGGCTTTGAGTGTGAGTTACTTGCTTTTGAGATTGATCCCTGGAACCCATGTAAAAATGGGAAGACAGAAATGACTCCAAAAAGTTGTCCTCTGACCCTCCCACACTATGACACTCATATTCACATACACATGGGTCTCTTACACACACAATAATAAATAAATAAACATAAATGGCTTCTGAGGAACACAACACTTGAACTGACCACTGACCTTCACATGCATGCACAAACATGTGTATGCACACCTACAAACACACATATACGAACCTGTATATACATGAACACACACACACACTCACACATACACATAGGTCCCAAACTTTATCATACTAGGTAGAGTCTTCATTTTACTAGAGCCCCTAAAGAACAGTAGCGCAGGAAAGAATAAGAAGTGTTGACATGACAACCCTGGCTTCATCTGCCCCAGTGCCCTTGGCTTCTGTCCTGGCTGATGAGTGCATCCCCCCTTCTCTGTGTACACACCTCTTTTCTGANCTGCTCATGTTATGGAACACATCCAGGAACTGACTTACATNGCCTGCCATGACCAGCACAACGTGTAGCTAGAGCAGGAGAGGAAAGCCTGTTCATCTGTNTGGAGACGGAGCAAGTCCTAAGATGTGATTTCCACCAGAGCCATCAGGGTCCATCTGAGACTTAGAGTCCCTCTAAAACGCCTCCTCTTGATTTTTCCCCTGCTCTGTCCTGCTCTTTGATTCTTTCCTGCATCTCTTGGGAGCACTTTCTCAGCAAGTCACCCACACTGGAATCCTCTTGAGANATGCAGCGTACATCTAAGAGAAATAAAAGGAAATTTTTTAGAATTTAGCGTGGACAGCACAGGCTCCTTCCTCCANGGTGGATGAATGGATTAGAGTAGATGGGACTGGGTGGAGGAGGGGAGGAAATGAGGACGAATGGCTCTTTTATAGAGCTGTGCTACAGAGGGGACAAATAATAAATAAATAAATAGATAGATAGATAGATAGATAGATAGATAGATAGATAGATAGATAAATAAATAAATAAATAACAAAATGATCAGACATTGGAGAGAAACAAAAATTGTATTGTTTACATAGCACAGTATCCCCCAATTTAGCATCTTAAATTGATGTGGTCTATTATGCAGTGACAGGAATTCCTCAGCGTGGTCCTGGCTCAGAGACTGCAGTCAGAATGTCAGCCACCGGAAGCCTGGGCAGCTGTGAGAGCCACCTCCAAACCTACTCATAGCCCTTAGCCAGAGGCGTCAGTTCCTCTCCACTTAGCCATCCCCCATCCCCCCCTACTCCCAGTGGGGGGCTGCTCAGGACATTACCGCCCCCGGGCGGATGATGAACGAGACAGGTGTTTATAAGCACACAGGCAAGAACTGGTGAGGACACACTGTCAGAAGCTGTGAAAGTCTTTAACTGTTGGGAGTGGGCTGAGAGGATCNCAGCTAGGNGATGATAAAGGCCAACTTCTGTATTATACAGTTCGCTACTCCTTTTTAATTTTAGACNTTTAAGGTGGACATACAGGGGCTGGGAGATGGCTTTGGGGGGCAAGCATGAAGATCTCAGTTTAGTCACACAGGCAGGGCACTGGTTTGCTGAGGTGGCTCAGGGCGTAAAGACACTTGCAGTTAAGCCACATGACCTAAATTCAGTCCCTGGGACCCACATGGTGGAGGAAGGAACCAATTCCTGCAACTTGTTATCTGATCTCTATATATGTGCTGTGGTACACACACACACACACACACACACACACACACCAAATATGTAAGTGTAATTTGTAAAAATTTCTTGAAGCCATGCACACCTATAATGTGAGCATTGTGGGAGGAAAGACANGATGGTCACTGGCGTGTGCTGGCCAGCAGCCTAGGTGGAAAAACTTCAAGTTCCAGGTTCATTGAGAGATTGTCACAAAGGAAGACACCTGAAGTAAATAAAACACATGTATGTGCTTGTGTATACACACACTTTTTTTAAAGGTGGAAGCTTAAATAAATCTGCAGTAGCCATGTCCATTGCAAAATACATCCATGAAGTGAAATAATAAAAGCAGAGAATTTAAAATGGGTCACACACATGCAGAAAAATGCCATGGGTGACCATATATATATATATATATAATATAGTGTGTGTGTGTATGTGTGTGTGTGATTGTATGGACATCTATGTGTGTAGAACCCTGGCAAGGTAAGGATGGTGAGAAAGTCCAAGGCATTCTGGGAACCCAATCCCCTCTTGCTTGTCCACTGACCTCAGGGAGGTGGCGGCTCCTCCTTAGTCTGCATGGCTTTCTACAGCAGCTGGCTGTTTGGGGCTGGCTGTGAGCTTTCTTGTCAGATCTTCATAAACTGACCAAACTCAACCATCTGCTGCTCCCTAAAGCACACAGAGCCATTTTTCCAGTCCTCTCACACAGACCGCACCCTGGGACAGCTCAGCTTTAGACTCCAATGTCAGCCATCAAGAGTTGGGGCAGGCTGGCCACGTCACCCTTAGCTTCAGGGGAGCATCTGCCCTCTGCAGATGGCCCTACCAGAAAGGTGGCGTTCTTCAGCAGTTTGAGGCCCAAGGAGCCTCTTAAACTGCCCTGTCACACCTCTAGGGACTATTAGCAGAGACAAGAAAAGCCCCATCCAGGGACCAGAGCAGTGTTCCCACGTATGTAGTCTGTGCCAATCGCCACTGTTCCTAGTTCTTTGGGAGTGGAGGAAGTGATACAGGGTCTCGCTGTGTAGCCCAAGTTAACCTTGAACTGATTCTATAGCCCNGGCTGCCCTAGAACTGGAGGTCTCCTGTCTGCCTTAATTCCCGAGTTCTGGGATTACAGGTGTGTGCCATCCCACCCACTCCATCGGCAGCCCTTTGTAANAACACACAGAAACTGAGATGATTGTTTATCTACTCTTTTTGTTGTTGTTGTTGGTTGGTTGGTTGGTTTGGGGCCGGGGAGATGGCTCTGTGAGTAAGAGATCCTCATGCTTGTGAGGATCGAGTTCAAGTTCCCATACAAGAAAACAGGTGTGGCTACCTATACTTGTAGCCCCAGTGCTGCAAAGGGCTGAGACAGGAGGATTGCTGAGACTTGCTGTCTGCCAACATAGTTCCAGTTTCAGTACAACACTGTGTTTTCAGGGACTAAGGTAAACAGTGACAGACCAGNATATCCAATGTCCTCTGGCCTTCGCATGCAAAACTGTGCACATGTACACATACACCTCCCCTACACACATATTAGGAGTTTATATATGATTTGTATATGTATCTGATTTGTATATGATTTTTAGTTTACCAGTTATTATAAAGGATGTTTAATGCACACAGATGAAAGCATGCATAGAGTGAGGTTGCTGGAGGAAGTAACCCTGGCTGGGAGCACCATCCTTCAGGCATCTTTGTATTCACAAGCTCTCCAATGCTCTTCCTAGGTGTTTTAATGGAGGTTCCACTGCACAGATGCAAGCGATTGCATCATTGGCCACTGGGAACCAACTAACTGTCTTCAAGACCCTCTCCACTCCGAGGGAACCATCCCTCTAACCCAGTGGTTCTCAACCTCTCTCATGCTGTGACCCATTAATACATTTCCTCATGTTGTGGTGACCCTAATCATAAAGTTATTTTCATTGCTACTTCAGTTGTAACTGTAATTTTGCTGCTGTTGTGAATCATAATGTAAATATCTGACATGCAGGATATCTGATATGCAACCCCTGTGAAAGGGTCATTCAACCCCCATCAAAGGGGTCACAACCCACAGGTTGAGAACCACTGCTCTGATCCTACCTCAGTCTTTCTGGTGACCAGCCATGATCAACAATTTTGTACACAAAAGAAAAAAGATACTACCAGTTTGGAGAATCTGAGGATTTTAGGAGTCCTTTGCCAGAATACCACAAAACCAAATAAATATTTCACAGTATTTCAAAACCCTTACATCAGAAGGCTGTGCAATCCAAAAGATACAAGAACATGGCTAGAATCCCGTTCAGTATTAATAACCAGTTCAGTCCATCATGTATGACTATGTCTCCCAGCAAGGCCACTCAGGGTCATAGTCTTCTCTTTGATCTTGTCAGCCTCCAAAGACAGGAGAGGTCTCCACAGACACACAGCTTCCCTCTTTCAGACACCTGGTAGAATTGAGCTAAGCAACAATGTCCTTGCTGGCTCTGGGCCTCTTTTTAGATTAATGTGGTATTGAATTTCCATTCATAACCCACTTCTTTACTCCTTTACACTGAGCTACTGTGCTTCCTTCTCTTGGGTTGTACCCTAATGTCTGCCTTTGGAAGTGACACTCAGTGTTAGGTTTGGAGAAAGAGATGAGAGATGGTTTGATGTGTGAGGTGAGTTGCCCTTGAGGGTGTGAAATTTATTAGGAAGATTATTAACATTGCAGACAGCATGGCAGGGAGGAAGACACACACACTCAGAGAGAGAGAGAGAGAGAGAGAGAGAGAACCTTCAGTTCCAACAGACAATATGTTCCCCTCTTTTGATTTCTGAGGAAGGGGGAAGATCCCATACCATGAAGCAGCAAGCGTGGTTAATAAGTAGCCCAAAGACTGCAGGGTCACAGCACCTTGCTTATCAGACCACCTCCCAGCAGGTGTAAGGGTAAAGCAGCTGCAGGGGGTGTGGCCTGATTTGTTTAGAGCAGCAGTCTCCAGAAGATCTGAGGTCAGCATTTAGTCCAGTCACTGTGCTTGGCTGCAGTACACGGTGCCTCTCCTGGGTCCACTCCCATTTGGACAAGGTGAGGTAACACAGGCACAGAACAGTGGCCTAGTTTCACTACAAAGCAGTGTGACAGCATTCACCATTACCTCAAGTTTGCTAGATGGAGGAGAGGAACACCCCACCTCTCAGGGCTCTAGAAATTCCTAAATCAAAACTACAGTTTCCTCCTGGGGAATTATCCTTGCTTCCTGCATGTAAAGCTGCAACACCAATCCTGTGACTGTCACCAGAGTTCTAAGGTCTGACTTTAGGGAGTCCCCCCAAACCAGGTCCAACCATTTTCCCCAAAAAGCAAATGGGAAGATAGTAGTGAAACAGGAAAGAAATCTACTCAGTAGAGCCATGCAGGAAAGACAAGGGGACTAAGTGTCCCCAGCCCTGGCTTTGATCCCCAGAACTGTAGAGGGAAAGAACTGGAGCAAAGAACAAGTGATGTGTGTGCACAAGAAATCTCAGGTTGGGTGGTGGTGGCACACACCTTTAATCCCAGCACTCAGGAGGCAGAGACAGGCAGAACTCTGAGTTCGAGGCCAGCCTAGTCTACAGAGCTAGTCCCAGGACAGCCAGGGCTACACATAGAACACCCCTGTCTCAAAAAATAAAGGTGAGAGAAAAAGAAAAAAATAAAGGGCTTAATAAATGTTGATGTTTGTTTTAAAAAAAAGAAATCTCAGTCAGACTGAGATGTTCTCTGTTATTTCAGTCTGAGTCTATGAGTCCCTGTGGGCTCTGGAAAAGATGTTTACAGGTGTGCGTGTGTGTGTGCATGTGTGTTCAGGTGTATGTGGGGAGTGCATATTTGGAGGCAAAAAGAAAACATTAGCTGTCACTCCTCAGGCACTGTTCAACTTGACTTTTGAGATACAGTCTTTCATTGCCTGGAACTCATTAAGCTAAGCTAACTAGCCAGAACCCCAGGGATCTGCTTGCCTCCAACTTCTCAGCTCTAGGATTACAAGCAGGATCAGACTCAGACCCTCATGCTTGCAAGCACCTTACTGACTAAACTATCACTCAGTCCAAGATGTTTTAGTTTGAAGGGCAGTCCAGTTCCCCTGCTTAGGTGCAGACCCTCAGAGGGTTATCTGCCTGCAGATCCCTCTTCCTGAAAGCTCATGCCTTCAGCCACGAAGAGCTAGGATTACTAGATTTACATCAACATTCTTTTATAAAAAGATTACTTTTAGGAGCTGGAGAGATGGCTCAGCAGCTAAGAGCACTGGCTGCTCTTCCAGAGTACCTAGGTTCAATTTCCAGCACCCACATGGCCACTTACAACTGTCTGTAACTCCAGTTCCAGGGGACCTGACACCTTTATACCAATGCACATAAAATAGATTTAAATAAATTATTTTTAAAAGGATTACTTTTATTTATGTGTATGTGCATGTGCCTGCAGATGCTCTTGGAGGCCAGAAGGGGGCNTTCTATCCGGATCTGGAGTTACAGGCTGTAAGCCGTACAGGCTGTAAGCCNCCCAATATGGGTTCTGATAATCAAACTCAAGTCCCCTGCAAGAGCAGTACGAGCTCTTAACCACCAAGTCATCTTTCCAGTTCCCCATATTAAATGATTGACACATCTATGTTCAGAGTTGAGCAGGAATCTGGACAAAAGTTTAAGATGATAAAGGAGANACATGCATGGGGCATCTTCAGTGAAGAGTTGATACTTTTTTGTTTTTGTTTTTTTGTTTTTGTTTTTTGCTTTTTAAGCAAAGGCAGTCTCTAAGTCCTTGTTACATGACTATTCGATCAAGTAGGGAAGAAATTTGAAGTGATATGAGAGAGAATTTTTTAAAAGTACCATCGTTGGTATAGATTTCTTTTTTTGCTTTTCTAGTGGCATTTCTTTTTTTAACAGAAGAATGGCTCTATTAGATTGGGAAATTAAAATCAGATCTTGCAGAATGTAAAGTTCAAGAAGCCTAGCTTGAGAAAGGCTCACATGTCACAAATACGCAGGATCTGTGTTCAGTGCTAGCCTAGCATCTTAACAGACAACACCCAAAACATCAACTCTGGTGACAACATTGATCAGGCCCCAGGAAAACACGGCTCCCCAACCTTTTGCCCTGTGTCCTCCAGTGCACAAGACAGCTGCATCTGGATGTCGCAGAGGTTCCTGGGTTGCACGTCTGCCAACACCAGAGACAGAAACCACTTCAGATTTCAGGGAGGGTTTGAGTGGCAGAAGCACTTAGTTAAGTAAAAAAACAAATGAATTCACTTGTCAAATCCTTTTGCTCAGATGGTGAGACTGCAGTGGTTTCTGACATAGTGCAATCCCATTTCCCAGTATGGGCCACACATCCATATCACNTTGCTCTTTGTGCTCCGGTTCTTGGTGCAGAAGGGAATCACACATTAACGTGGTATTGGCAGCTGCTCATGGTGGCCAAGGAATATTTCAGCCACGATATCACTTCAGTTTACCTTCAGCTTTGTTTCGGATGAGAAGGCCNACCCTTCTTATTACTTCATGACAATTACAATTGTAATATAAAAGGTAGACATCTCTCCAGTGAAATTAAAATGTGTAGTGTTTTCTATAGTAGAGATGATTGCTTTAAAGACTTTAATTTACATGTGTGTACTCGACATGTGTGTGCAGGTACCTATGGAGGCCAGAAGAGGGTGTCAGATCCGCTGGGGTTAGAGTTACAAGCAGTTTGTGAGTGTCCCAAAGGATGCTGGGAACTGGAAAAGCAAGGAACACTCTTAGCTCCTGAACCATCTTTCTAGCCCCTCTGTTATTTTTTTTTCTAAGCAATGTCACTAAAATATTTGAATAAGTTAAGCAAAACTTACAATTCAATTCCCAAATTTAAAAATTGTTTTACAATTTTGATGGCAATTCATTGTATTACTAAAGCATTCTNTAGATCAAAAATAATTTTAAAAATTATCTCAGAATTACAGGGACTCAAAAGAGAGACAAATTTCACATCACTGTCAAGAGAATATAGATTGTGTAAAATCTTGATTGTAACAACATAATTAGTAATTTTACAATAAGGAAAGCAGGAAAGTTAAATTCAATGAGAGATACGTTACAAAGTGTGTGTGTGTGTGTGTGTGTGTGTGTGTGTGTTGTTGTTGTTGTTGTTGTTAATTCAGCCTAGGACATATGAGGCAAGGACTCTTACCAATGAGCTATATCCCAGCCGTAACTACTGTATCTTGTAGTGCCACATATCTGCAATTCTAGCACTTAGGAGGCTGAGGTCAGAAGGATTGCAAGCCCAACGCCATCCTTAGCCCATTCTTGGGCTACAAGGAACAATATTTCTCAGTGGAAGAGAATATGCTTAGAATGCAGAAGGACCTGGCTCAATCCCTAGAACCATAGAAATAATAAAAAAAAAGAAATAAAAGATCTATTTTTTAATCCTGTGAACATGTATTTTCATTGTAGAAGATAGAACATTTTAATGTAGTTTATTAGCTTGGTTTATAATCTCAAACATTTCTACATATGTCACGTTGTCCTTCACAGTAGGAACCCGGTTGTGGCTTCCTTCCTAGCAGAAGGGAGATGAAGATTTTAGAAATTANTGTTTGCTGTTGATTCTATCTCATCATAAAGATGCTTGCCTATCTTTGCCTGGGAAAGCCAGTCTAGGTGGGACAATTGATGTCCCCAAGAGCCACCTTTAAAACCTCTTTTATTGTTCTTCTTTCTTTGATTATGGAGTGACGGGATCTGAGTCCCACTGAATGGAGTTCCCTACTAGAAAACCACTCCTCCATGCCCTGCTCTGGTGTCAATGTTGTGGCTAAATCAAGGAGGCAAAGCTGCTGTCCACTGTCCACTTCTGCCCTAGGTGGGCAGAAGGACTCTTGTGTGCTAAGAAGATGGAAGAAACCCCCAGGCCTTTGCCATGAATTCTGAAGAAGAGCACACTCTTTTTACTGCTTCTCTGCTGGCATCTGCTTTGTCTCCACGGTGTGTGCACATGCAGGGNCACAGGTGTACACCATGAACACATCAACAACCAGGGTTACAGCACATGGGCCCTTAGGTGCTTTCATTTCCCAGGAGTGGAATTGCTAGGTCAAAGGGCATATGTATTTTTAATCTTGATGGATTTTTCCAGATTGATTTCCAAAAATGCTATAATAATTTACATCTCCACGAGCAAAGATTGAGAGCAGGGGTTTTCCCCCCAACATGCAATCGTCGTAGAAGCTCTTTTTAATTTTGTCAGCCTGAAGGGTGTAAATGAGTATCTTTTATTACTTTGATTTGCATTCCCCTGCATTCTGATGAATGTGAGCATCTTTCCATGCAGTTTGATTTTTTTTTCCTAGGAACAACCTATTCATTGCCTGTTTTCTCCTTTGGATTTTTGTCTTTTTTTTTAAATCAATTTATAAGCACTCTTTGCATATTGTAGTGATTAACCTTTGTCTATCATCTGCATTGCAAATACATTTCCAAATCTGTTTGTCTTTTGACTTTGCTTACAGCATCTTGCCACAAAATGCATTAAAATGCATACTTAAAGGCAAAATATCTATCTTTTTAGATCTAGGTTTCCAAACTCGGTTTGAGAAAGTCTTCCAAGATTTAGATTTATGAAGCCCATGGGGCTGCAGAGATGGCTCAGTCAGTAAAGCTTGCTGTGCGGGTTCATATCCTCAACACCCAAGTAATAAAAACTGGGTGTGGTGGCAACTGTCTGTAATCCCAGCAGAAATGGACAGACACTTGGAGATCTTCGGCCTGCCAACCTAGCTGAAGTGATGAGTTCAGTGTCAGTCACAAAAAATAAAGTAGAGAGCAACTGAGAAAGATACCCAACAAATGACTTCTAGCCTCCACACACACCTTTATACACACATGCTCACACTCACATGACCATGTATATATATACCATACAGACGTACAAAAAAGATTATATGAGGTCCAAATTGTATTGCTAAAATTCCATTGAATTATGACATACAGATGAGATATGTGCACTCTTGCAGATAGGTGACTTCTTAAGAGGCAGGTACATTCAATATAATAGGATGCAGATCAAGAAACAGAATCTCATATCTCTTCCCTCAAAGCCTCAGGGACAATCAAGGAAGAGGCAAGAGGAAAGAATGTAAGAGCCAGAGCTCAGGGATGAGCTCTTCTGGACCTGACAGCGCCACTGCACACATAAACTCACTGCGGCTGCGGTTGCTAGTTCAAGAGTGCACAGGATGAAGTCAGTGAACAAGTCAGGGAAAGGACTTAGGAAGCTGCGCTCCAGCTGAGGAACTATCAACAATGTCCACAGG
>LZPO01017315.1:291265-336874 GCA_001675575.1 Neotoma lepida
TTTTCATTGCTTTCCAAACCGTTGTATTACAGAAATGCAAACCACATCCCTGAAATATCTGCTGTCCGGTTGCCAGTAGGGCTGGCTTCCACACTTTCAGAGGACAGCCCAAGCAGGAGAGCCTGTGAGCTTGCAGGACTTTGACTGGTAGTCTGAGATGTCCAGAGAACACTGTATGGAAGTGGTGCTTCACTGGTCCTGTGAAGGCCCTGGGCTCCCATAGACAGAAATCCCAACAGCTCCAGCCCCTGCTTTCTCAGGCTCAGCACTTCCTCATCCAATGTAGTTCATCCCAAAGTGGAAATCCTGGGCCAGTGCCTCATGTCTCTCCCAGTCTGTGCAGAGAATCCTGTTACCATCAAGAAATATTGGTGCCCTTCTCATGGCTCGTTACTGACATTCTGGTCATGCCCCTGCCTCAGTCCATCTCCTGAGCCCTTCTAGGNCTCTATTAGTGCAGGACAGGTAGGAGGACACTCGTTGCTCAGGACACAGACCTTTTTCTTTGGGGTCTTGAGATCCTTTCTTCCATCTCCTGTCTCTTTGGGGTTTTGTTTTGTTTTGTTTTTTTAATCTTTAAAGTTCTGTTCTGATGTGTGCCTGGCAGTGTTCCTGGCATCAACAAACACCTAATANGAAGTAGTTTCCAGAAAGCAGCTTGGATGAAGCCCCAGAGGCCCTGAGCTGTGGAAAAGGTGATTAGCCCAGCCAACACAGGGACCTTTTGGTCCTACTTTAGTTTCTGCTCCAAGGTGAGAGCAAACTTGCTCTTCAAAACTTTCCAGATCATGGGGGTGATGTGGACTCATGTTCTGATAGGCTCTGCTATTTCCTGTTTAAACCTAAAAGTGCTTTATGGCCTTCCAGGTCAGGGTCTTGGGTGGGACACCTGGAGCCTGTGCTGTTCTCTGAATTTTCTGGTATGAAATTGTTTTTTTCCCCCTCTCATTTTAAGGTCCTAGGAGAGAGAACCAATAGCAAAGGCCATGTCTGGAAGTAATTTGGGTTGGGGGAGGAGTAGTCATTAGGCTCTCTCAGCGCTCTCTCTCTCTCTCTCTCTCTCTCTCTCTCCTCTCTCTCCTCTCTCCAGCTCAGGCAATGGAGCCTTGTCTGCCCACTCAGGACTGTTTTGTATAATTGTCCCCAGAAATCTAACTTCTGGAAAAACAACTGACTAGCAAAGCGTTCCAGATGCCAAACAGATAATCTGAAATGACTTTTGTTCATTAAGGAAGTATTTCAAGAGGGACTGTAGTTCCCAGAGAATTGAGTGNCTGTCCCTGAGCCCTGATAAAGTGAGAGAGGGAATCAAGGCTGCTGTGATTGTGTATGCNGCCAGAAGTCACACCAGTCTCCATCAACTGTTGCTGGTGTCTGTCCTTCACCTCCTGGNGCTCCAGACCTCTTAATTTGCAATTAGAATTGAGGTCAACTCTTATCTCCNTGTCTTCCCCAATAGAAACCCACATTGACCCAATCCGGAAGAGGCCCAGATAGGCCCCNNAAAACTACCAGACGGGATCTAGCTTGCTCNCACAGCCCACAGTGGCACCCACACCACATTTGAACTTTTACATGAGAAATAAACTTTGATTTTATTAATAGCTCTTGCTATTTAGCCTCTGAGACTAAACAACAAAAGTTTTTTGCTAGCCTGGAAAGAAGCAGAAGGTGCGAAGTGCTGGAAACTCAGGGAAATTCCAATGGAACTCCATGTTGCTGGAGAGTCTTCCCCTANTCCTCNAAGCCTGTGTGCTTAGTTCATAGCTCAGCTCCTTCTGCTCCTCCCAAAGCTGATCTTGGGAACTTGTTTAATAGAGTCTATTCAATCTTTAAGCCCTTACTTTGCCAGTCCACTACCCAAACTAATTAATCATAAATGCCTGGTGTTGGTTTTCNGTAAACAGGGNCTAAAAATGCTAGTCAGTTGGTAGAGTGCTTGTCTANAAGTCACAAGACCTTGGGTTCCTCCTGAGCACTAGACACGATGATGCACACCTGTAATCCTCGCACAGTCCACTGAGATGGAGGCAGAGGATCAGAAGTCCAAAGTCATCCTTGACAATATAGTGAGTTTGAGTGNAGTCTGGACTACATGAGACCATATTTNATAAACACAAACATGAAGAAACAAACCAATAAACAGTCTCTGGCCAGTTAGTGGATCTATTGTTCTGAAAAACAGAAGATGGATCAGTCACCTCTGGTGGCAGGGAAACTTGACATCTGAGGACCACTACAGAAACAGTTTTTCTGGAACAGGTTGGCACTCTAGGAAAAATAGTATTCATGGAATTACACAAATCTCATAAGCCTCTTGGTTTCTCTTTCCCAAAGCATCCCAAATCTCTTCTTATGTGAAGCTCTCCTTTGAAAAGGACTGAATGACCAGGTCAGCTGGGTGGGGTATAGGAGAATGAAGACTAATACCCAAGGTCAAAGCTAGAGAAATACACTTCCATTAACAAGTCCAAAAGTCACGACAGAGTAGAAGATCGGTCAGGAGCTAGCAAAACTGAAAAATAGAATAGAAACAAACCAGGGTAGAAGATGAGGTTGAAAATGAGTTGGGCATCAACGAGTTGGCATCAAACCTAGCTGTCTCTTATACACATCTCTAGCAAAACTGAAAAATAGAATAGAAACAAACCAGGGTAGAAGATGAGGTTGAAAATGAGTTGGGCATCAACGAGTTGGCATCAAACCTAGCTTCCCTGACTCTTAACCTACCCTCCACACAGAAGTGTCCCACCATGGAAGATGGGGCTGGATTTCCGCAGTCTCACCGAGAAGAACTAAACCAGGATGTCTTAACTCGAGTCTATAGTCCCTCCATATTGCACATAAGATCGCATGCCTTTGTGGATTATTCTGAGGTTGCTAAAAGGAAACAACATCCCCGAAAGGGTTATGTTAGGGGTCTGAGTGTTGAATATGATCTCTAGATTGAACAAGATCCCTAGGGGCTCTCTTCAGTCTCAGCTTGTGTCACCGAAAAACCGACTGACTCTTAGATAATCGCGAGTTTTGCCTGTCTCATTTTACTCTGGAAGCAAACGTATTCCCCCCACTCTATCTCAGGCTACAGGTGAGCTTCGGGAAGACTTGCAGTGATGAGGGCCACACTCCTGTCTTTGTTCATCCAGAACAGGACCGCAAAACAGCGCCGCCCAACGTCAGGACGTGAACATACAGACTTCCCAAGGCCCGCGCCGTTGTCGCTCCGCCCAGAGGCCCAGTCATAGCTCCGCCCAGAGCACCGTCCCTAGTCCAGCTCCACCCATAGCTGGGGCTACAATTCACCAGTAGCTCCGCCCATAGGGGGAGGAGCCTTGGCGCGCGGGTGTGACGCCAACGCGTGTCTACGTCATCACGTGCCCAGCTGGGAGGAGGCGCGAGCCGAGAGCGGAGCCTGTCGCCAGCAGTGCGCCGGTGTGCTCACATGGCGCTGTGGCGCGGCTCTGCGTGCGCTGGTGTCCTGGCTCTGGCCGTGGGCTGCGTATTCCTGCTGGAGCCGGAGCTGCCGAGCTCGGCGCTGCGCTCTCTCTGGAGCTCGCTGCGGCTGGGGCCTGCGCCCGTGCCCGCGGGACCTCTGTCCCCCGAGGGCCGGCTGGCGGCCGCCTGGGATGCTCTCATCGTGCAGCCCGCCCGGCGCTGGCGCCGCGTGGCTGTGGGGTGAGTGCCTGCGGGGCCTGCGGCTCGGGGCCTCCCCGGGAAGTGCGCGCGCTCCGGGATCTGCCCGGGACGCGCTGGTGTCCGCGTTGCCCTCTTGGCAAAAGTATCAGACGTGTGAGACGAGCCTTTCGTCATCGCTGCAGGGACATTCAGCACAATTTTCCCTCTCGGCTGGCCCTGCTCTTCTCTTTTCCGTTTAAAACCAGCCCTAATAGCCTCTTAGAAATCTAACTCAGCCTGTCACCTGTATTTTTTGAGGTTACTCCGGTGTTCTGACTTCCAGCCCTTCTCCTCGGCCAACTGATCTCTGGCGGTCACAGATTCCTACTCTAGCACTCTTCCTAGTCTGAACTTGAAGCTGAATGTCTTCTGTCTGTAGCTATTGACTTTATTTCTTTACGTCATCTCGTTTGAAGACCACTTACTAAAGCGTCTCATTTTCAAATTCAGCATTTTTTTGTTGAGGTTTCATTATCTGCTCTACGCCTTTCACGTCTAGCACGCCCTCCTTGAAACTACTTTCTTCCCCATGCTGAGTGACAGTCTATATTTTTAAGGTTCTCCCAAATCACAGTACCTCCTTTCTTTGTAAAACTCACAGATATGTAATTATTTTTTTTTTACACTAACCTTAGCCCCTCTCCCAATTCGTCTTGGTTTTCTTGTCATGTCAAAGGTGCCACACAACAGTAAGCTTATTTTTATTTATTTATTTATTTATTTATTTATTTATTTATTTATTGTATGTTTTTCTTTAGGTTGGATTTGTTGAGTTTTTGTTTCATTTTGAGCTAGGACTTCCTTGGCTGGTCTGGAACTTAAGTAGATCAGGAGTGGGCCTCAAACTTAGATCTGCCTGCTCCTGCCTCCTGTGCTGGTGTTATGTGCACAAGAGACCTGTACAGAAAACGAGCCTGTCTTTTTTTTTTTTGTGCGAATGTTGTGGCTAAGTGTAGTAAAGCAAAGTTGACCTGAATCAATGAAATTATCATGTTATTTACCCAATATTATGTTAGCTTTTGAAAGTACTCACATGTTAACTAGTTAATTTTGTATCCAAACACTTAGTGGTTTTTACTGTGTATTTCTTACCTCTTTCCAAGTTCAGAGTCTCTTTACCCACCCCTTTATCCGGTTCATGTATGAATGTTTTGTCAGCGTGTTTGTCCCTGCAGTGCCTGCCAAGAGCCTCTGATCCTCTGGGACTGGAATTATGAACAGTTGTGAGCTGCCACATGGGTGCTGGGACTTGAACCTGGGTCTTCTGCAAGAGGACCCTGCTCTTAACCATTGAACCATCTCTCTAGCCTTCTTTATCAGAGTCTTATTTTAAGATTTAAAATTTTTTAAATGTATATGTGTGGGAGTGGGTGTGAGTTCAGGTCCCCCTGGAGACCAGAAAAGAGTGTTGGATCCCCTGGAGCTGAGTTACACATGGTTGTGAGTTGCCCAAACCGGTGCTAGGAACTGAACTCTGTCCGCTGGAAGAGCAGCCTGTGTTCTTAACTACTGAGCCTTCTCTAGCCCTCCTGACCGGATTTTGTTTCTTCTTTCTTTTCTTTTTTTTAGGTTTTATTTTATTAATTTTTTAATTTATTTTTATTTATTTTTCTTCAAGACAGGGTTTTTCTGTGTAGCCCAGGCTGTCCTGGAACTCACTCTGTGGACTAGGCTGGCCTCAAACTCAGAGATCCACCTGCTTCTGCCTTCTGAGTGCTGGGATTAAAGGCATGCACCATCATGCCCGACCTTATCAGATTATTTTTTTAATTTGTTTTTCAGGGTTTCTCTGTTTAACAGCCCTGACTGTCCTGGAACTCACTCTGTAGACCAAGCTGGCCTCGAACTCCCAGAGATCTACCTACCTCTGCCTCCCAAGCACTGGGATTAAAGGTGTGCGCCACCAGGCTCAGCTCTCTTATCAAATTCTTGATGGTCTTTCTTTGAGCTGTGTGCTGGGTTCTGAGTGTGTACATATGGAGGAAGCCAAGTTTCTGATGCATTTGTTGGAAGCAGATTCATTATTGTACAGCTTGGGCTGCTAAAATAGAATAACTCAGACTAGTTGGTTAAAACAAGAGAAACTTTCTTGTGGCTCTGAAGTCTGATAGTCCCAAATCAAGATTCCAGAGTGGTTTCTAGAGAAGCTAATTTCTGGGGATGCCAGTTACCTTGCAGCTGGCCATGTTCTCACATGATTTACTGCATAGTCCAGAGTGACGTCTCTTCCTCTTCTATGGAAACCATTCCTGTTGGATTAGAGGCCACCTCTGCCACCCATTTAACCTTATTGCTTTCCATAAGGCCCTAAGTCCAAATACAGTTTCACTGGGGATTGGGGTCTGTCTTAGTTACTGCTCTATTGCCGTAACAAAACACCACAACGAAAGNAACTTATAGAAGAGTTTATTGGGGCCTTACAGTTTCAGAGGATGAGTCCATAACCATCATGACAGGGAACATGGCAGCAGGCAGGCATGATACTGGAGTAGTAGCTGAGAGTTTACATCCTTACTCAAAAAGTAGAAGGCAGAGAGAGAGAACTGACTGAGAAGGGCATCGGCTTTTGAACACCGCCCCCTTCAGTGACACAACTCTTCCAACAAGGCCACATCCCCTAATCCTTCCCAAACAGTTTCACCAGCTGGGGACCAAGTATTCAAATACATGAGCCAGTGGGGGCCATTCTCATTCAAACCACCGTAAGGTTTCCACATAGGACTTTGAGGTGAGGTAGGGGATACCATAGTCCATAACGGTTATGAAAGGTGCTGTGTTCCACTACTGATAAGAGTAAGGCGGTCCAGCTATTCCAAAGAATTACTAATTCCTCCCAGGATGGGATAGTAGAAAAAGTTCCAAGATGATGTTCCGTGTTCTCTTGTTATGTAGTAATGAATCACCTCAATACTTGGTAACTTAAAACAGGCATATTTCATAGCTTTTGTTATTCTATGGTAAGATTGGGTTCAACTGAGCAGTTCTAGCCTTTGGGGTCTTCTACACTTAGAGTAGGACGATGGCTGGGACTAGANGTATCGTTAAGATTGATCAAGGCTGGACCGCCCACTGAGGTTTTCTACCTACAGGAGGCATCTTCTAGCTGTTCAGATTCTCACAGCAGGGAGACTAGGCAGGAGAATGTCTGAAGAGGATCAGGCAGATGGCTTAATGTCTCATGATTTAACTGTAGGATCAGATTTCCCAGAATCTGGTCTACCTGGTTTTAAGGGGAGGTGACATGGATCACTCCTTGGTGAGAGGAATATCAAAGTTCTATAGTAACAAAACCATGTGGATGGGATATCTTGTTGAGACCATCATAGAAAATATATTCCATAGTAGTTTGTATGATAGATCTCGAGGGAACAAAAAGATTTCTTCAGGTCAAGGCAAGGGAACAGATACATCTAAACAAGAACTGAGTGTGGAAAAGTTAACACTTTGGCAGAAGTCCGTGGTGAAGAAATGAGGCCCCATCAGTTGTGGTGGTGCACGCCTGAATTCCAGTCCTGGGAGCTGAGATGGGAAGCTGGTGTGTTTGGGGCCATCCTGGACTACAGTAGCAAGACTTGAGAATGAGGATGCTAGAAGGGAATCTTGGAAGGTCCTTTAATTCAGAGTTAGTAGTGGAGAAGAGCAGTACAGGTTTATAAACAGGCAAGTGCCGCTAAAGTTCCTTGTTGAAAATATCTCATGGGAATGGAAAAGATAGATTTTTGAGCAACTGTTTTAACCTGTTCTAACTGCTCAACACCTTTTTGTGGTCAGCACAAACCCACTAGCAACACTATTTCTTACCCAGAGATGTTTAAGTGTAAAGGTAGGGCCTGGGGTGGGTGGAGCAAATGTACTGAAATTTCANTTTGGAGTTGGNGTGGGTTGTAGTTTGACACATTGATTCATTTCTCACTCAAAACACACAGTTTAGTGCGATCCATAAGGCAGGTTGTCCGGAGACCCTGACACTAGTAAAGAGGCCATTGTAGGGCTCCGGTGAAGGGAGAGAAGAACCCAAACCGTTGCTTGGCAGTGATACTGGAGGATGAGATTGGAGATGCTGGATAACAAGGTGGATAGGCAGTTAAAGAAAGAAGGCCCCCCATACCAGGTGTAGCAACTTTATGAAGCAGGTGGTTCTAAGCGTTAGATCATCACAGATGATAAGCTGTCTTAGAAATACTGGTTCCCCGCAGTCACACATACATACACACACACACACACACACACAGAGCCATCAAGTGTTGGAAGTACAGTGTAAGACTTGTCTTTTCCACTTCTGCTTTATATTCAGCCCCAGTGTTACCATAGTAAGAGACAGAAAGGAACAGGTGGTCAAGAAAGCTAAGCTGGACGTCAGAAGAGAATGCATGTTCTTGTGGGATTTCAGATGAAGCGGCTTCTGAGAAGGAAGCTGGATTTAGGAGTTTGTTGAGGACTGAGGCTGCTTGCTTTTGAGATGGCAGTGCTTAAATGGAGCCCACCTTGACTTTCTAGAAATACGACTCCTCCCCCGCTCTGAACTGGACCCTGGTACCTATTGCTTATGGGATAAAAATGAAGCCCTCAACCTCACATTCACCCTTAGTCTTTCTTTGCCCTGAGCTTTGCTCCCTCTTAATTCTCCACACATGTGTCCTAAGACAACTCATAGCTTTGCTTGCCCATGCTCCCTGCAAGGAATTCAGTATCAGGAATCTAGCTTTAAATTAAGCTCTTCCAGTCTGTGGCCTTTGGAATGTTAATCTCTACTGTAGCTTTTCTCACCTGGAGCCGTGATGACTACTAANGGATCTCACAGTCCTTTCTGACTTGGTATTCCTTTTCTGAAGATGCCTGTGCTGACTTCAGTGCCTCAGAAAGAGGCACCATCCAAGGCAAACCCCCACCCCCCCCCCCCTTGATTCTCTTCAGCTGGATATCTTGTGATTGTGATTAGTTCTTTTAATATCTGAGGCAGAGAATGTTAAAGCTAGAAGGAACTTGAAACATTTTACAGAGGATGCAATGATGGGAAGTGATAAGAAACACTGTCCTTACCTTTGAGGTGCTTCAGCTTAGGGGGAAGAACTCTGCTCCCACTCCTGACTCTGCTCAGGGACGAGGAAGTTAGGCTTCGACTTCCTTCTCTGACCCCTCTTCAGATAGATATTTGGTATCTTTGTCTTGTTTGTCCCTAATTGTTTTGTTTTCTCCATATCACACAACCGTTTATACATTTTGAAATTCTGCCCACCTGTCAAGTGGGCATAATTTGTTAGTTTCTTTGCCTGAATTTCTTCTCCATAGTGAAGCTCAGGCAATGTGCATGTTGATGTTGAAGGATACTGCTAGTTCAGAGGAAGAGTTTAACTGGTGAAAGGATNTGACAAGTATACAGACAGTAATTAGTTTGGTATCTGCCCAGAAGTAGATGATCAGTAACATTTTTCGGTTATTTTTAGGGATTTTTTGTTTGTTTTTTATGAGGATTANACTGTAGACTTATCTAGGCTGTCCTGGAACTCATAGCAATCCTGNCNCAGCCTCCTAAATCCTGGAATTACAGGNATGAGCCAACATACCTGGTAATTTTTCATTCTGAACAAGGTCTTACTAAGTTGATGAGGCTTTATGATTTCATACAACCAACCAGGTGATGCTATACTGGTTTATTACCAGTCCTTTGAAGTGNATGGACNACTTCTGTGAACACCTGCCAAGTACTGAGCTGCTACAAGGCCACAGGCATGCCCAAGTCTTCCAAGCCATACTCAGCTCTAAGATGCAGCTTCAGCTCAGAGTATTGGTGGTTAGTGCGTTCTGCCCAATGTCCTTTCTTGTCTTTGGAGGAAAGTGTCTGATAGCTGCCTTTTGACAATAATTTTTTTGCACCTTAAAACATACATTAATTTATTAAATCTTTACTGTAAGTTAACTTGTTTTGTTGCCATTTTATAGGCAACAAAACTGAGATTCCAAAATTAAAGTGACAGCATAGCTCTACCATCTTTTCGTAAATGCAATTTTGTTACCATGATGTTGTTGTTCTGAGTGCTGAGTACCTGTCTCCTCAATTTGAAGCTGGCAATAAAAGTTTGCCAGACTCTTAAAAAGAGTTCCAGTATGTATGTCCAGATAAAATCNTTCTTCAGATATATGATGTTTGCTTTATTGCCCTGGTGTCAAACCTATGCCAGCTGTTTGCTGTGTGAATGCAGTTCTCCAAAGCTGGTCTCTATAGCTAAATTCAGAGTTGCTGCCTCCATGCTTCAGCTTCCTTCATCCTCTCACTCCTTCCAGAGTCAATGCCTGTGTGGACGTGGTGATCTCTGGCGTGAAGCTTTTGCAGGCACTTGGTCTCAGTCCTGGGAGCGGAAGAGATCACGCTGTTCTGCATTCAAGAAGTGATCTGGAAGAAGCCTTTGTCTACTTCATGGGGAAGGGAGCTGCTGCTGAGCGCTTCTTCAGTGATAAGGAAACCTTCCATGACATCGCCCAGACTGCATCCGAGTTCCCAGGAGCCCAGGTCTGCCCCGCTCACCAGTGCTACAAGCTGTGTTAAGGGTGGGGGAGAGCATTTTACAGTTCTTACAAGCAGTGTTCTCTTTCAGTGTACACCAAGATGGTGATCCAGTGCTGTGGTTTTGCCCTTTTTGTAAAATTTTGTGTTGCNTATGTCATTAATTCTACTATTTTTATTCAGATTTCTGTTCTGGGTCATCCAGAACACCCTCTTCCCTTGGTTAGAAGTATGTCTGTTCCTAGTTTAGGTTATAATTTATTTTTTCCATTTGTGTGTGTGTGTGTTTATACATTTTATTTATTTTTTTATTTTACATCCTGACCGCAGTTTCCCCTCCCTCCTCTCCCTCCAGTCCCTCCCCTGCTCAGGTTATAATTTTTCAGATATAGTTTGCAGTAATCTCAATATGGCTGAGTCCTTGCTAAGAAGGAGAAAAAGAAGATAAACCCACAGAGATCTCTATCTAAATCCCTATGGGGAAGGGGCTTGGAATGTCTTCACCTTTGTTTTGTTTGTCCAGATCAGGGTGTTTGAAGTGGGTGGAGGCTACTGACATGGTAGAGTAGCTAATGCTCTGTGAGAAGGACTGTCCTAGTGTTACAGAATTGTTAGTAGTCTCCCACTTCATCCTGCTGAGTGCAAGGCTCTATTCCCCCCTTGTGATGGCCAAAATATCTCAGACACTCTCTTGTGTTTCCTGTGGGGAAGAGGAGGGTGACAAAATCATGCTGTTTGAAATCTGCTGGCCTAGATTGGTAGTTCTCAGGCTGGAGCATGTGTCGGAATCCCTGGGTTGGGGTAGTGAGCGGGCGTGGGGGGTGCTGTTAAAAGAAATTGCCACTGCTGTTCTGAGTTCCTGTTCAGTCTGCAGAAACCTAGAGTTTACTTTTTTAGTAAGTTTCTTGGTTGACACTATCAGGTTGAGGACCTTGTTCTGAGAGCCACTTGTTTATAGAGCAAACATACCAGAGACAGAGGAACTTAGTGGTCTCCCAGCTCACCTGTAATTGTAAACAAAACCCTGGAACCTGCATGGTAGAAACATGGCATGTGGTAGAAGAGTCAGTACTAGATTGATAACACAACCCTGGCTTTTCCATCTCACCAGCATGCCTGCTCTCGACACATCCTGGGAATAAGTTTTGGTTCTGATTTCTCTTATCCCAGCACTCCTAGGCCCCAGGTAATTCCTCCTCCTTATGTAGGACCTTCCTTTCATGCAAAAGAAAGGTCTTACGTAGGTATGAGCCTGAATTCTAGCTAAGGAAGTTGTTAATACATTTCTAATTGGTGCCAATCACAGGCAAACCTTGGTGACCATTTTGATTTTGATGCCTTTGAGACTTGAACCTCTTTTGTCTTTTGAAGTAGCCATCTTGAATATTAGAAATGAGCCAGGCAAGTTTCTAAAGGAGACAGTGAGTTGTCATGTCCATCTTGACAGCTAAGCTCAGCAGCAGAAGTCCTCTCTCAGAAGAGGGTCTTAATTGTGTGTGGTAAGTCTCCTGTTCACTAGTCCTTATGATCCTGGTACTTAAACCAGTTTGCTTAATGTCNTCTTCTGCTTTGATTGGGGAAGGGGCAGGAATCCTACAGGAACTTAATTTTGCTTTTTGATGGTCCAAATTATTCCTAAANATTATAAAAATGTCTTGCTTACCTTCTTCTGATACCTCAATTTGGTACCTTTTCAAATTACCATCAGTTGTAAGGCTGGTAGCCTGATAATCAACAGATAAGCCATCCTATGGAAACTCTGTGTCTGTTTTGTAGACATCTTAACATTTCCCAAACAGTAAGTGAAATCTTCTATCCATTGTAGTTAAGTAAAACATTAAATCTGACATGNAGACCAAATTTGAGCTACATATCACAGAAAGTTCTAAATTTTTATGTAGAAAGCTATCCCTGTCCTGCCCAAACGTGAATTGATTGACCTAAAGCCTGGGGTGANAGAGGGCCAGCAGTCATTTGTTTAATCTCTGCCTATGCATGGGTTAAGGACAAAGAAGGTGGAGTGTTGCTCAGGGGGAGCTTCTCAGGCTTCTTAGCCTTCAGAGTAGAGCAGCAACTGTGCTGGCTGTTATTTGGATTTCCAAGGCACCAGATCCATGCTTAGCAACATGGAGTACCAGCTGGAATTGTCTGCTTTCTATATGAGAGCTACAGTGTGGGGAGAACAGGAGTTGTCCTGTGTGAGGGACTTTGCCTGTGAGAGTTTACTACCAGAGTGCCCATTGTATTTCCCAACACAATAGTGTGCCGCTCCGAATTTAGCAACAGACACTTAGCCCGTATCCTAAGAAGGTAATCCCTGCCCTGAAGGAGCTAGTTGTGTTCTATCACCTAAGAGTTGGAGCTGTATTAGGGGCTATTCAAGTTAGGTGGTAAGAGATCCCTAACCCTGTCTAGGGAGGACCATTTTGGAGACTGAGATGTCAGTGGGGAAAGGGGAGCAGAGACAATGTTATATATTGTTGGAAAGGATACAGGGCCACACCTAATGTAGAAGGGCAGGGTATCCTAGCCAAAGGCCAGGGACCCAGAGGAAGGCTGACTTACAAGATAGGGATAGAAGAGAGAGCATGAGCTAAAAGCAAGAAAGGCTCTATACACCCCACTTAGGCCTCATGAACAGTGTCAATGTCAACATTCCTCAGTGGTGCTGCTTCTAGTCACACCTGTGTCCATTTCCCACAGTATCACTTTGTCCTTTATTACACTTCCCTCTTTGCTGGCATTTCCTCCTTCAGATCTTTCCTTGTAGCAAATCTCACATGGGTTTGACACTGGGAAACAGGCAGCACAGCTACTACATACTTTGCTGTCTCTTCCTAAAGCAAGTAACATGTGTAGAATACAAAGAGATGGCATGACTAATTATTCATAATGCACATCTCTCCTTGATGGGGTAGTTTGTAAACTGAAAAGTCTAGGAGCAAAGTTTGTACTTTATGCAGTTACACTTAACCATAGAAGCTGAAATTTAAGCNGTGTTGTTGGAGAAACTAGTGTTATTTCATTAAATGGTCATAACTGGAATTTATGCATGCATAGTGGAACCAAGCAAAACAAAGCTTACCTGTATTATGGACATTGAATTAGATAAAAATACAAGATATTTTTTAAAGTTNCATTTTAAACTAGGCATATTGGTTCTTGNCTGTAATCTCAGCACTTTGAGGGGCTGATATAGAAGGATCACTATGAGCTCAAAGCTACCCTAAGCTATATAGCAAAACACTGTGTCACCCGCTTTTCCACCCCCAAACCCCACACAAAAAAGTTACATTTTAGAGCCCAGTGTAATGATGCATACTCCTAATNCCAGCACTCAAGAGGCAGAGGAAAAAACAAACAAATTAAATGACAAAAAATATCCAGCTACATTTTAGGACTGAGGATGATGTCTCACCTCTAGGACTCCTCAGCCTGAAAAGGCTCTCTAACCGAAAGGCCTCTAGCCGAAAGGGGCTTCCTCAGCCNAAAGCACCTCCTGCTGAAAAGCCTTTAGTTCCTGTCTCCTCACGCCTTATATACCTTTCTCCACCCAGCCATATCACTTCCTTCTTAGTGCTGGAATTAAAGGCATGTGTGCTTCCCAAGCAAAGTCATGAGATCTCAAGTGCTGGGATTAAAAGTGTGTAATTCCCAAGTCCTGGGATTAAAAGTGTGTGCCACCACTGCCTGGCTCTGTTTCTCTCCTAGACTGAATCAATCTCATGTAGTCCAGGGTGGCTTTGAACTCACAGAGATACAGATCTCTGCCTCCCAAGTGCTAGGATTAAAGGTATGTGCCACCACTGCCTGGCATCTATGTTTAATCTAGTGGCTTGTTCTGTTCTCTGATCTTCAGGCAAATTTTATTAGGGTACACAATATATCATCACATTTCCCCATTTTTGTTTAAAATAATAAGATTATAACATAAGAAAAACTATATACAATAAGTATATTAATATATACAGTCAAGAATTAACATTAACAATGTCCAGTCCATAAACANTTGACATATTTAGAGAAAATACTCCAATATCTATCCTATTTTGGTGAGTCCAAAATGTTGTACCTAATTCACTTTCTATTCTAACTTGTATTACCTACCCAAAACTATCTTTTGATGTCTTTCGAACTTAAACACTTTACACCTCTTTAGTGAGTTTCTTTTCTGAATTTGTTAACAAGGAAAACTATAACTATCTAATCTTCAACTCCCTCAGAGACCAGAGAAGGAAATAATAGTTACTGAGTAAGCAGGAAGTGCAAGCAAGTGACTTCCAAAAATTGTGAGAAATGACAGGAACTGCTGGCTGCCTGGACAGTCACCCAAGATTTCTCTGCAATGTTGNGGCATCCATCTTCAGCCTACAGGCCTAGCATATCTGACAGAATAATCTGTGAAGCAGGATTTTCCGAAGGACTGTCCTACTTTGTCTTGGCAAGGTACAGCAGTCCTTTCTTTTGTGTCCTGCTTGTCCATTTTGGACAGCATGCTGTCAGCAGTCAAGGCAAGGGCACTTTCTTGCCCAGTGGCTAACTTTTACCACAAAGAAAGTAAACTCCATATGAAGTTTTCTTCAATGCCCATAATCTTCTCTAGTAGATTGGTGTTGCCAGGAGCAGACATGTCTCATTGTCATTAAAAAAAAAGAAAAAAGAAAAATCTGTTATTAAAATATCTTAAATGCCATATTTTGTAGATCTCTGAAGTGTTTGAAGATGACCTGTCTATCTAAAATGTGTATGTTTGACCCTGAAAACATACCTAATATGACTGCAAGTTTGATTGTAATGACTACTAACTCGTATTTCTTTATATACTAATTAGTTGGTAATAATAACTTTCAAGGACTAGCAATTTGCATTACATTGTTAAANGAACTGTTTAGGTACAATACCTTGAACAAGAGTAGCAATATATGTACAGTATATTCTAACAAAATTAATCTCAAATTTGTATCAGTATACAAAATTTGTATACTGATACAAAAATCCAATGTAGTTGCTTTTTAAAAGTAGATTCAATAATTTACCTTTTTATCTTATCATAGCTATATCCTCCCCTTTTTCTTTTTAGAGTAAATTCAATAATCTACCTTTTATCTTATCATATCTATATCCTCTTTTTTCTTTTTCTTTTTTGTTTCATCAAATAGGAGCCCTGAATCTAATCTCCTTTGTTTAGCTTTTTTCCTGACCATTATCAATTAACAACTTGTAACCAACTATTCTAAAAATGACTATTATCCATAACCCATTGAAAGGCCAAAAACCACCCACCCCACCTCTTGGGAATGTGGGTATTGTGTTCTTAAAATTACTTCCTGCTGTCTGGGGGCTAAGGCATCTTTAGGAGATCCTGAAAAGAAAAGTTTTGGGTTAATTGTCAAGTCCTGGGAGAAGTAGCTGTATCATTTGTTGTCCAGTCTCTGCATAACGGGAAAGTGCAGGGCTTGTCTCAAGTCCTGGCTATAGCAGTCTGTGAGGCTGGATCATCTCAGCTAGCCACCTTGAAATTGTCCTGAGCAGTTTGTAGTTCAAAGCCGATCTTTGTGTCAGCTTGCTGGCGTTATCATTGTCCTGATGGAATCGTCGCTGTGGGGTCCCATCATCTTTTGGAGACTTCAGAGGTCACCTGGTCATGGTTCACTGCAGAAAATCTTTTTCTTAGGACAAGTTTTCTGGATGATTTGTCCTTTTTCTTCAGATGTCTCCTTTGTTCGGTAGTCTTCAGATTCCTTAGCTGGTTGCCTCCATTCTCCTGAAAGACAAAAACAAAACTCTTCCCCAGTCCTAACTTTGGGGAGTTTCCCTTTTCTAATCTTTATCAATTTTGATTTATGGTTTCTCCTTAAATTTTTATTTTATTTTCTAAAGCTATTCTATCATCCAGAGCAGTATGTTTTTTTTTACAATAGGCATTAGGTTCTTTAATTGCTCTGGGAGGGAGTTTCTTCCATGGTGACAGGAAAGGACTGAACCAAATTTGATATGGGGGCCTGTGAGAGGCCCCTCAGGACATTTCCCGATGACAAAAGCAAGGGATTACCTTATCTGTCCCTTTAGTCCTTTGCCACACCTTCTTCATAATCCAGAACGGAGGGGAGTTCTGTTGGGATTATTTCTTGAAAAACATCATTTCTAGGAACACCTTGTTTATAGTCCCTTCTTAAGTGACTTTGTTTACCACAATTAAAAACATTTGACATTACTGTTTTTCTTCAAACCTCTAGAAATCACCTCTCCTATCCAAGCATCATCATGGTCATGAGATTCAATATTAATTGTACCTCAGATTCATTCCTCCAAGGGTGCTGATCTTGCCTTTAATGGCCTAATTACCCTTTTGCATTGTGCATTAGCATTTTCAAAAACCAGAGATTCAATTATTATTTCTCTAGCTTCTGAATTTGGTATCATTCTATTCACTGCTGAAGTCAGTCTTTGTAAGAAATCAGTGAAGTTTTGTTTGGGGCCCTGTATAATTTTTGTAAATGACTCAGTTTTCTTTCCTACTACTTCAATTCTGTCCCAAGCATTCAAGGCTGCCATGTGGCATAAAGCTAGGGTGTGGTCATCATACAAAGATTGTCTTTGTATATCAGCATACTAATTTTCATATTTATTCTCTCCATCTTTCCTTACTATTCTTTGTCTGTTTTTGTTTGTTTGTTTGTTTTGCTTTGAAACAGGGTCTTCTCTATGTAGCTCTGGCTGTCCTGGAGTTTGCTTTATAGACCAGGCTGGCCTTGAACTCACAGAGATAAGCCAGCTCTGCTTCTGGAGTGCTCCAATTAAAGGCATGGGCCATGCCTGGCTTTGTTTCTGTTTTATTAACCTCATTTGTACCCTTTGTTGTCAAGTCACCTCCAAGCTTGGTGCAGCTAGCCTGGTGGTAGACACCTGTGATCCTAGCCCATGAGAAGTGGAGACAGAAGGATCAGAAGTTCAGGGCCAGCCTCAGCTACATAGTGAGTTTGAGGCTAGTCTGGGCTACATGGAACTCTGTCTCAAAAAGCCAGGAAAAAAGAGAAAAGTCAAAATATGTTGGTGGGGGCTGGGAAGATAGCTCAGTGGTTAAGAGCACTGATTCCTCTTCCAGAAGACCAGGGTACAATTCCCAGTACCACATAGAGGCTCACAGTTCTAGGGGATCCAGTATCCTCTTCTGGCCTCCTCAAGTACTGAAAACAAGTGATGAACAGACACAGATGCAGGCAAGACATCCATAAATATAAAAACAAATCTAAAAAAAGTTTAAAATGTTGGGGTTGAAATGGGCTATATTTTTAACCTTAGAAATGATTAAGCTTGGGTTATACACTTGTTTGAATGCTGATAACCTTGAACTGTCTTACAGCACTATGTAGGAGGAAATGCAGCTTTAATTGGACAGAGGTTTGCCACCAACACAGACTTAAAGGTAGGTCACAGTTCCAAATTAAAACATCTTTCGATTAGTGTGTTTCCTCAATGTTAAGAGCAAGAGTGGGTCTTGATTCCTTAATTCAGTCGGTGGGTTCTACCTGAGCATCTGATTAGAAAGCAATATTGTGTTAGGGGGTGATAGTAGTAACTAATGCTGTTTGGGTATTTACTATATGTAGATTGATTCTTCAGCAGTCCTGTAAGGCTAGTTAATACTACTGTTGATAGGACTGTTCTTCTTGCTTTCTACATAAGGAAATGGGAGGCCTAGAGACATTCACACTAATACAGATGGGAACTCAGAGTCTATCTAGACACCCTACCTAAGAGCCCATGTTCTAATGAACATGTAATGACTAAAAGCACATGAACTCTGGAGTCAGGCTGAGGTAGGAGATTAATATGAGTGATAAGAGAAAATGGAATTGGCTGTGTTGGTGAGCCTGGATTCAAAGTGCTAAAACATGGGAGCTGTCAGGTGTGGTGACTTCAGAGACAGAGGCAAAAGTAGAGGTGTGTCTTCAAGTCTTAAACCTTTTGATGTAAGTAGACTTTTAAATGACCCTTATAGCCAGGTGTGGTGGTATACATCTGTAATCCCAGAAAAATCACAAGTTCTGAACCAGGTTGGAGTACATAACAAAACTCTGCCTCAAAAAAAAAAATCTCCCAAATAAATAAATATTAATTATTTACATGTGATATATATAAAGTAAAGTCTGAGTAAGTAGTGGAATAGATGTAAGGGGAGAAGCTAGCATGAAGGTAGTTGCTATTGTACTGTAAAATAAAGTTTGGATTAGAGCTTCCAAATGTATCTATCCCAAACCAAAATGGTTTTACAGATTTAACAGAAGATGATTTCAGTGTAATAGCAATAACCTCCAACTGGCCTCCCCTTCCATTCACTGCAGAAGAAAACAACTTACTCAGTTGCTATTTCCTGAGGCCAAAGTTTGTTCTGTCCCTGGAGAAGCTGGCCTAGGGCCAGTCTGATTGGAAGACATTATAATAAACAAACCTCTCCTTGAGAGGAGAAAAGACATGGCACTTGCTCTGTCCTTACACCAGTCTAATGGTTTTATGATTTTCGTAATTAAGTCCCGAGAGGCTAAGTAGANTATCCAGGGTTACCAAAGCCAGAAAATGGCAGAGCTACAATTCAAATGCTACACTGTGGAGTGACTCCCTTCCTATACTGCTCTCTCAGGAATTCAGTTTAACCTGTCCAAATGCATCTTAATATGGACCAGGTATTACCTGAGAACTAGCAGACATTAAGAGCTAGGTTTTTCCAGAAATAGTGATAAGAGCTAACACATACATAGTTCTTACCATAGCCCAGGCACTGTTCAAAGTGCTACACACACACACACACACACACACACACACACACACTCTCACACTCTCACACTCTCACACTCACTCACACTCACTCACTCACTCACTCATGTAGTCCTCACAGTGTCTGTAAGGGAAGTCTTCCTTTTATTATCCCCATTGGAGATAGGAAAGTGAGATGCACAGAAGTCAAAACAGCTCATTGCCTAGTGTTCAGTAGACCTATGAGTTGAACCCAGTTAAGTCTAAGAACTGTACTCTGTTTCTTAGAAGTAGACGTGAGGAGTCTAGACAAGGCCAATGTAGTACAGCAGTGAAAGTGAAACCAGGTAGCAGAAGAGGAGCAGTGCCTTTAAAAAAGACGTGTATGTATACATGTGCAACCAGGGCTCTTGACCACTGAGCCATCTCTCCAGGGCATNCCCCCTTTTTTAATACGGACTTGTCCTTTCTTAAATACTGATATTCCTTTTATTTATTTATTATTTTTGAGACATAGTTTCTCTGTAGCTCTGGCTGTTCTGGAACTTGGGTAGACCAGGCTGGCCTTGAACTCAGAAATACACCTGCCTCTGCCTTCCAAGTACTTGATTAAAGGCGTGTGCCACCATGCTTGGCTTCCTTTTTTTTTAAAAAATATGTTGCTGGGCCTTGTGCATGCTAAAGAAGCGTTACCGAGCCACACGCCCAGCCTCATTTTCCAATGTTAAAACAAATTTGCATCCCTGGGATAAACTGGTTATTTATGATGCATTACTTTTTTGTAAGTTCTTAGGTTCTGTTTACTAAAATTTTGTTTAAAATGTTTATGTCAGTTTCCATGGGCAGATAGTGATTTGTGTTTTTCTTATAATATCTGATTTTGTTGTGAGAATAATAATGGCATTGTGTAGTAGAATGAGTTGAGATTATTTCCTCTGCCTCGAGTATTTTTTTTTTATTCCATGGGGGGCAGGTTGCTGGGGGGTGCACATACACCCATGCCACAATTCACTTCTGGAGGTCAGAGGATGAATCCTCAGAGTTGAGTCTCTCCTTCCACCATATGGGTTCTAGGGATCAAATTTGGCTCTCAGGCTTGGCTACAAGATTCATTACTGCTGAGCCATTTTGCCTGCCCCACTTAAAAGGATTTTTATGGATTTTGGTTTTTATTATACCTTCCTAAATGTTTGTAGAATTCACCATGTCCTGGGCCTATGGTTTTCAATATGGGAAGGTTTCAATATGGGAAATGTCTTTGATTTCTTAAGATGTGCCATTTAATAACCCATTGATGGACTAGAGGTATGTTGGTTGATTCCTAAACTTGAGGGTTTCCTACATGTCTTTCTCTCACTAATTTCAGTTTTAATCCCGTTCTGTTGGCCTTCCTGGGGACAAACCCAAAAGGAGAAATCTTTCTCCATCCTGCTACTTATTGCTACTTTTGGTAAGCTAGGTTTACACAGGGTCCTTTAGTGAGTGGCTTTTGGAAGAATACAAAGGACTATGAAATGTTCTTTTCTGGGCTGTTCTGTCTCTAAGATCTTTGGAACAAGTAGAGATATCCATGCCCTCTGCCACTTGTTGTCTTGTTCTATTTCCTCTTCAGCCAAGCTTTGAACATCATGTACTGTTGACTCAGGTAATGATGCTCAGTTTGTATGGTATATATATATATATCTCTTTCCATCTTTGTGCTTATAGCCTATTTGCATATTCATATTTAATGTGTTTCTTGTAGATAGTGTATAGTGGGACTTGCTTATTTATCCAGGTTCATAATCTCTACCTTTAGGTAGGTGTGGGGGTATGAAGGAAATGGCCCTTATAGGCTCANATATGCAAATGCTTAGTTACTAGGGAGTGGAACTGTTTGGGAAGGATTAGGAAGTGTAGCCTTATTGGAACAATTGTGGTCTTGTTGGAGGAGGTGTGTCATTGGGGGTCGGCTTTGAGGTTTCAAAAGCCCACCAGGCCCAGTCCCTCTGCCTGCTGCCTGCAGATCAGAATGTAAAGCTCGCAGCTCCACATGCTCTAGCACTTGCCTGTCAGCTTCCAGCCATGATGACGATGAAGACCAACTCTAAAACTGTAAGCAAGCCCAGTTAAATACTTTCCTTTGTAAGAGTTGATTTGGTCATGGTATCTCCTCGCAGCAATAGAACAGTGATAAGACAGTGAGGTATTAGATCATCTGCATTTAATGTTAGTATTGGCATATTGGGTTAGATTTAAATCTGACATCTTACCATTTGTTTCTGTTTGTCCTACCTTTTAATCTTCTTTTACTTTTTTCTGTATTCGTTTGTATTCTGTTCCATTTAATTTTATCTTCTTTGACTTGTTGGTTATGATTTTTGGTTTTGTTATTTCAGTGGTTGCTTTAAGGTTTATATTGAACAACCTTTTTATTTTTAATGTGTATGGGTGCTTTGCTTGCATGTATGTCTGTACATCACATATGTGCAGTGCCTATGGATGCCAGAAGGGGCCTGAAATTGGAGTTGCAGGTGTTGATAGCTGTCATGTGGGTGCTGGGAATTGGACCCAGGTCCTGTGAAAGAGCAGCCAGTGCTCTTAACCACCATGTCGTTTCTCCAGCTCTACACTGAATGTCTTTATCACATTGTGTGAACCTTTCTCAGGGAGACGAACAAATGTCTTCACCCCAAAATCGGGTACCAACAGCAGACCAAAGTAAGGCATCCACTCAGATCTAGCTTGCAGAATCAGTTAGTTTAATTAGTGTTGCTTTTAAGAGTGTGGGTGAGGCATTATTTATAGGAACATGGAGCTGATACACCACTGAGGAAATGCGCGCGCGTATGCACATGCGCGCGTGCGCACACACACATCCCATCTCTCTTCTAGTAAACTGCCCCTTGGAGACAGTGAGAACATAACTTTGTGGGNTTACGGCCTAATGAATCTCTCTTCCCCAATAAAGGCCTTTAATAGACTTAATATTTGTATAGGTGATCACAGCTGCTGAAAGTTCAAGAGGACAATGACAGTGTCATCCGTGGAAAACAGCATTTCACAATTTATTACAGCCCTGTGTTGTTAGAGAGGATAGAAAAAAACAGAATGACAGGTTCCTGGAAAGGAGTTGACACAAGATCACCTTCAGAAGACCTTTATAGGCGATGCGCCGAAAGTAGAGAGCAGCTACATTAGGAGAGACAGCTGTCATGCACAGCATGATGGGGCCGGGGGCCTGAAAGAGCCTTCAGATCTCTCCACAACGGGAGTCTCTGACTCGCTGCTTCTGGGGAGTAGCCAGAGTTCCAGACTGTGTGACTTAGTCCAACCTAGAAGCCAGACACTAGGTAAGACTACAACCTTTCTTATAGGTGCAGGAGCAGGGACTGGGCCTGCCTCTTCTGCTGAGACTTGAGTGTTCCATCAGTCTCAGGAACAGCCTGGGAGTTCTCTATTCTCCCAGAGTTAACTACATCTTAAAGTGCATATCCATGCTCTAACACACATGTCCTGTAAGAACTTTAAAATGCTGAAATTTTCTTTCCTCCCTAATGCTAAGTTTTGTAGACTGCCAGAGGATTTTAAATACACTAGATTTTAGTAATTACCTCTTTTTAAACATAGTTTTTTTTACATTTTATTTATTTATATATGCAGATATATTTTGTTTATTTGGAGATAGGATCTCACTGTATACCCTTGGCTGGCCTGGAACTCATTGTGTAAACTAGGCTGGCCTTGAACTCAAGAGACTCACCTGCCTCTGCCTCTGCCTCTGGAATGCTGAGATTAAAGTCGTGTACCACCACGCCCAGCTTATATATTTTTATATATTCATTTGTGTGTATGTGTGGATGTGCATGTGCCAGAGCATATATATGGATGCTTATGGAGGTCAGGGGACAAACTATGGAAGTCAGTTCTCTCCTTCTACCATATAAGCCCCAGGGATCAGACTCAGGTCATCAGGCTGGGTGGCAAGTGATTTTTACCCACTGAGCCATCTCAGGATTTATTGTTACTGTCGTACCTGTTTTACATGTGTTATAAATCTTCCGCTGTGTTGTCTGTGTCTTTAATCTTTATCTTTGAAGCAGCTATGCCTCTAGAGCTAGCATTTCCGTTTCTCTTCATTCCTGTTCTTGATCCATATTTCTGCCCCCTCTTGTTGCTGTTCCGCCTGAAGGACTTCNGTTATTAATAACATTTCCTTTGATGTGGGTCTGCTAGTGAACCATAAATTCTTTCAGATTTTGAACATCTGGAAGCCCTTTCATGGTAAGATGTATTTCTAGGGCTCAACAGGTTCATTCATGCTTCATACAGATCACTGTACTTTGCCTAATGTCCAAGTGCTTTGAAACTGTCATATCCTGTGTTTGACCTAGCTTTTATTGTTTTAGCCATGTGGCTCTTACTATCTCAGAAGTAAAACTCCAGGTCAGAATTAGAGGAAGGAAATAAGTGGCAGGACCAAGAATTTTCACAACTGACAAGAAGCTCCTGTCAAAGTGGTGGAGAGCAGGGAGGGAGATGCATTTTTACCCTGAAGCCAGAGAGTCTGTGTACAAAATGGTATACAAATAAGGAGGTCGTTTGCCAATGAAGATGGCTTTGAAGTATATGAGTAGGGGGCATTAATCTGAACCAAAATTAGGAATTCCTCCTCCCCAAATCCTCCTTCATGTTTTGTGTCTGTTAGCCTGGCCTTGAGGGGTGTGACAGAAACTGTTCACTGGACTGTGGTTCAGCTGAAATAGGAAGGGGCTCCTAGGGGTAACAGCCAGGTTCAGGGTGAAGAAAAAGGGTTTGGAAAAGTTGCAGAGCATACCCTCTAAGCTTGAAAGGCTGTGTGGGTCATGTAACAGTTAAGGCTAGTGAGTGTGTAGTCTCACAGGTTAAGTCACTGGTCATTGCAATCTGGTGAAAAGAAGTAGCCCTCTTTTCCTATACTGTGTAAAAATTCCAAACAATTATTTATTATCTGGCAGCTTTGAGCAAACACTCCATGTCTATCTGCCTACACAGAATACAAAACAGTTTTTAAAAGACTTTTAGGAGCCTGGCAGTGGTAGCACATGCCTTTAATCCTAGCACTCGGGAGAAAGAGGCAGTTGGATCTTTGTGAGTTTGAGGCCAGCCTGGTCTACAGAGCAAGTTGCAGGACAGGCTCCAAAGCTACACAGAGAAACCCTGTCTCAAAATAAATAAATAAATAGACTATTAGGAGCTTCATACAGTAATGCATTCTTGCCATTCCAGTCACCTAGGAAGCTAAGGCAAGCATACAGTGAGTTTGAGGTCAGCCTGGGCTACATAACTAGCCTATACCATCTCAGGAAAAGAAAGAAACACACCCATCCCACCCCTGAGAATATAGGTGTGTAGATAAACTGTGTTAAAACAAAAATTTACTTTCTCAGTTTTGGAGGTTCAGAGGTCCAAAATGATGGTCTCATGGAGGTGCTAAGAGCCCTTTTGCTGACTTGTGGATGGCCAACTATGTTGCAGTTTAGTCTTGGGTAGGAGGCGTACAGATCTTTTTCTCCTAGTTCCATCTGACTAAGACCTTATTTAATCTTCATTCTCGTAAAGGTCTGTCTCTAACAGCATCACATTGGTGTTAGGCCTTCAATATCTAGACTTGAGGAAGACACATTTTATAACTGAGTGTGTTCCACAGAAGTTGTATAGATACTGAATAACTAGGACTTTGTCATTCTCCGTTTCCTAGATACATTATGGTCATACTCTTAGAGTCCTAAGCCCTGGCAATGAAGAGTCCTGTGCTACAAACCTCTAAAGCAGGAGCTTTTGAAATTCAATTGGATTATGATTGCTAAATGAATAGAATTGGCTCCAACGCACTTCCTGGTTACTTTTGGATTCTGCAGGACAGGAACTGATCTCCTGGAGACTGACTTGATGTTACTTATCATCTCTAGGTTCTTCTTTGTGGTCCAATTGGTCCAAAGCTGCATGAACTTCTTGATGACAATGTGTTTGTTCCACCAGAGTCCCTGCAGGAATTGGATGAGTTCCACCTCATTTTAGAGTACCTGGCAGGTAAGGAAGGCAGGAGTGTGGGTGGCAGAGTACGTGAGGGCTGATGGGAAGATGGGAAGAGGACTCTGTGGTGCAGGGTGTGACTGTGCCGGAAGTCCTTGTCAATTAGCAGGCTCCTGTTTGGGCTCCTGTACCAAAGATTTCCTAGCCCGTTGTCTAAGGAGCTGACATTAGCCATTGTCTCCATGAAGGATGATTAGAGCATAACAGTATTGAAGACAGTGCTCCCGTCTGCAGACTGCACTGGTATGAACCGAGGGAAAGAGGCTGCTTTGAGGAGAGATCTGTCCTTTGAGGAGAGATCTGTCGTGATTAAAAGTAAGGATGTGTTCAGCACATGCTTATAATAAGTTTTCCTTTATTAACAAGAGCTAAGAAGGGCAGCAAATGTTTGCTTAGCTCTCCTGGATTCTGCCCAGAACTCCAGCCCTTCCAGGCTGCTTGAGATTGGTGCCAGGCCTCTGGCAACTTTCATGGGAGCACTTCATTTTTTTTTCCTGGAGGTGAAATGTAGTGTTATTTCTGTTTCTTCCTGTTACATAATATTCCAGTGTTTATGAATCCAAACTTACCCATTCCAGTGGATTTTATGTTACAAGAGTGAAGGTCTGATTCTTCAACAAATCTTCAACACCTGGACACAATCGAGTGTGTGTGTTTCCTGTTAGAGTTTTCCCTGTGCTCAAGAACTCTGTTTTCTGGTTGGAAATCCACACAGACTAATGGGTGTCCTAGAGCTACTTACTGCCCGTCAGTCAGTCACTTCCAAATCAAACAGGGACTGTCATCGAGAGTAATTAACTGTCATGTGGGTATAAAATACATACTTCTTGAAAAGTCTCCTTTATCCAAGTACGCAGAAGGGATTGGTTGTTTCCAGTTCTCTCTGGGCTCTACTAGAAACAGCCTGGGACTTATGGAGGACAGGTCTAAACTTAAGAGCAGAATGTTGTAGTAGGAAATTGACATTTAATAATACTCAAACTTTGAGTTGCTGAGTTCAGTTTCCCCAAATGGGACATAGATGTAACTTTTTACCACTAAACATGGTGGCAAGGATGAACCTGGGAGTGGGTTTAAAGCCTTGTGAGCTGCTTCAGGACCACTGCCTGGAAGGTTCTGGATAGTTGAGGTGTGTGTCAGGGCCCTGCTCCTGCCATTTCTGTAGACACCAGCCTGCCTGGGCACCTTGCAGTTCATTTCTNATGGTGACTTGGGAGTGGAGACTGTGTCAGGGCTCTGACTCTTGAATAGGGAGCCCACTCCACGTCTGGAAAAGAGTCTCTGTCCTTGGCTTGATAAGCCTCCCATTTTTGTTCTTTCCAATGCCTAGGTTTTTTTTTGTTTTTTTTTTTTTTTTTTTTTTCCTGGACAAAGCAGTGGCCTTCTGTTAACCTCATGTGAAGCTGCACTGCCATAGCTCCAGGTAGAGTCTGATGGCAGCAGCCCTTGGCAGCCTTAACAGAAGCAGTTTCTGGCTTTTCTGTAGCCTAGATTGGTAAATTCCAAGAACATCTGTCAACTTTATTTTTTCTTCTTCTCTCTCCCACCAGAGCACCTGAGAAAAGCTCACTTTCAGGTTTGGTCTGGGAATCAAGTGAGTCACTGCAGAGGTTCCACTGACTTGATAAATTGAGAGAAGAGATTGCCTGTAGAGACTAATACAGAGTTTTGGGAGGGGCGGAGCATTAGCTGCTATGACAAGCTAAGCTCCATCAGTCTCAGGCCACTCCATCAGTCCTCTGTCTGTGGAAACAGCAGCTTTCTATATTCTCTCCTGTCTTGCCTTGAAGAAGCTTGTTTACTTTTGCCTGGTCATTCCTTGAAGAACTCATTTGCTTTTGACACCTGTGTGGCTCTTTTCCCTTAGGTTAAGCGGGATGGTACTTCTTAGCAGGGTCCTATGGAGAGTATGTTCTTTTTACCACTGTGCAGTTTTGATTGCAGAAGTACTGGATTTTTTTTTTGTGTGTGTGTGTCCTCATGGTCATGTAGGTCATCTGTCTGCTTTCTGATTCCCTTGTTCTTTGCTAACTCATCTTTGTGGCTGTGTGGCAGATGCATTGTGAGGCAGTGGGGATATGACAAGGGAAGCACAGGCCTGCCCCTCAGCTCAGTGGCTGTAGGAGATGGATACCTGAACAGGTCAATGCAGAACTGTGCCAGGTTCTACAATAGGGCACATTAGTGGCTCTGCCAAGGAAATAACCATATCTTCATAGCGGTAGGGCAGAAGAAGGATGCATTTAGGGAAGAAGTAGCACTTTAACTTGCCACTGAACAGTCACTACTCTGAAGCAACTCTGCATAGAAATGGCTGGGACAGCTAGATGGTCTTAGTCAAGCTCAGAAACCTCCAGGGGGCAGCAGGAAATGGTACAGTCAGCTAGGCTCTGGCTTTCAGCCTATTTAGCTTCTGGCTCAGTGAACAGTGCTCAGGGTATGGCCCTTGGGAAGGCAGGCAGCCTGGTCTATCTGTTGGATGTGTTGGTGTGCTATGTATGCTGGTATGTTGTGTGTGCTCAGATGGGGCAGTCATGCTCTGTAGTCATGACCTGTGCTTGAGTTCAGCAGAGCTATCTTGGAACTGGAGGGGAGCTGGTGACCTTTAAAGGCACAGGGCTCATCCTGTTTCTGTTTCTTTATTAGATTTGGATTTAGGTTTTGATTTTTTATCTACTGCAGTCCTGTCCTGGATGCAGCACCCTGCTGACCTTACACCACTGTGGGGGTCTGCTCAGAGCCAAGGCTCCTGTGAGGCACCTGCAAGTGCCCTGCAGCTGGGAAACTGAAAGCCTCTTCCTTTTCTTCCCATTGTGTTGACTGGGATTTTCTAGGGGAGGAGTGGGGCCCGTTTAAGGCTCCCCATGCCAACCGGTTCATCTTCTCTCACGACCTCTCCAACGGGGCCATGAATATGCTGGAGGTGTTTGTGTCTAGCCTGGAGGAGTTCCAGCCTGACCTGGTGGTCCTCTCTGGATTGCACATGATGGAGGGACAAAGCAAGGAGCTCCAGAGGAAGAGACTCTTGGAGGTAATAGCTCTGTTACAGACTCACAGGTCTCAGCTGGTATTTTCCTTCAGGCCCCTGCCACTGAGCCTCTAGCTGATGCTGCCTTGTCTTAGGCTCTGCTCCATCAAGGTAGTAGCAGGAGTAAGGCAATTGAAGACATCTTGCCTGAGCCTCTACATCCTGTGCTTAACTGAGTGTGGCTGCAAGCTGCAGGGTTTGTAGCTATGTCCTGTGTTTTCTGTACCATCTCACTTCACACCAGCTATGCTGTGCTTCATGCAGGTTTGTATACATTGGGGCCAACTGCTCAGCTTAGTTCCCAGGAATAGGAGACAGCATGAACATATGGGTGCAGTTCTGTGTCCTCTGATTCTATAGCCCTGGTTTCTCCCTACAGAGTAGAGTTTTTCTATTGGGAAAAGCAGCTATTGTCCACAGAGGAGGCAGGGACCCACCCTACTTATTCATGAGAATGCAAAGGGTATCTTGAGTACATCTGTTCTGCTCAGGACCTAATCTTGTCTTCCCCACTGCCTGACTTCTGTCCTAATGGCACTGCTTGTCCTCCTCCACAGGTTGTGACCTCCATTTCTGACATCCCCACTGGTATTCCAATTCACCTAGAGTTGGCCAGTATGACCAACAGGGAGCTCATGAGCAGCATTGTGCATCAGGTAACCACATGGGCCATTCACAGGCTGCCTCTGGCCCTGGGGCCTCAAAAGGAAGTTCCTTTCTCCTGTGAGACCAGATGTTTGGGCTCTGACAGGATTACTAACTGACTTGTGGGTGTTGTGTCAAGTGTTGGGGTTTTTGTTTTTGTTTTGCAAATTTCAGAGGCAAAATGGAAAGCCCAACTCAGCTTCTTTCAATTAAACACAATCTTGAGGTGAACATGACTCCCTAGTGCTAGGTATCTTAGGTCATTTCCCTTTAGACAGCAGGGATGATTTGGCTAAGTCCCAGTGAGTCCGGCCTAAACACAGGCTTTTCACACCTGGGCTGGCTTGTCAGATTGGCTGCTACTCATTATCTTTATGAGCTTAGATAATATGTGAATCTACACCCAGAAAGTGTGAAAAGATAGGGGGTGAGGGCTCCATCACCCAACTCTTCTGCTTCCTCCCTGGTACCTGCCCTCAGGAATCTTATCAGTTTCATTTGTAGCTCCAGTGTTGTTTTATGCATGGGTAAGAAAACATAGAAGTATAGCAGGTAGGATGCCTGCTGACACCCATGATCCCTCAGAGGTGAAGGCACAGGGAAGAGCCTCCAGAGTATGTCTTCTGCCCTTTTCACAGTAACACATGACAAGACTAGGTCTGGAGGGTGTTGAGGCAACTCTACAGTTTCCCAAGTGGTCATGAAGATGGTTTCAGAGATAGGGGCCATGGTAAGAAGAAAGATGATGCCTGCCTGACATTTAGTCATTGGCTGTGTCCTAATACACCAGGAGCTAGGTTGTATCCACCAAAAAGAGACCTGTCACTATTTCTGTTAGCAGGTCTTTCCCGCAGTGACTTCTCTTGGGCTGAATGAACAGGAGCTACTGTTTCTCAGCCAGTCAGCATCTGGACCCCATGCTTCTCTCTCCTCCTGGGATGGTGTTCCTGATGTGGGCATGGTCAGTGACATTCTCTTCTGGATCTTCAAAGAACATGGGAGGAGTAAAAGCAGATCCTCAGATCTCACGAGGATCCATTTCCACACACTGGTCTACCACATCCTGGCAACTGTGGATGGACACTGGGCCAACCAGCTTGCAGCTGTAGCTGCAGGAGCACGCGTGGCTGGGACACAAGCCTGTGCCACTGAAACCATAGATGCCAGCCGAGTATCTCTAAGGGCACCTCAAGAGTTCATGACATCCCATTCGGAGTCAGGCTCCAGAATTGTATTAAACCCAAATAAGCCAGTGGTGGAGTGGCACAGGGAGGGAATAACCTTCTACTTCACACCTGTGTTGGTGTGTAAAGACCCCATTCGAACTGTGGGCCTTGGTGACGCCATTTCAGCTGAAGGCCTCTTCTATTCAGAAGCACACCCTGATTAGGAAGGCTGTAGGCAGTTTGTGTGAGGAATGAAAACCACCCATCATAAGAATTCCAGGAAGAATATAGCTTGGAAGATAGGCTGTGGGTGTCAGAACAATTCCTAGATCTAATCGGAAGACAGCCAAAGAAATCACAGCAGGTTAAACTGTACAGATACATTCCAGCCTGTTGGCAATTACATAAAAACACTTCAGGTTTAATCGAAACTTAGTTATATACTAATGAGACTGGATTTTTGTTTTTTTTATTTTGTGTTACAAAGGTTAAAACCTCCATTCCTAAGTCCCCAGTTGATGTACCACCAGGTGTTACACGACACTTAACTCTGGAGAGCTCGTCCAACCAGAGAGAGCACTTCTCTCCTTGCCCACTAGAGAAGGGCACAAGCCTGACTGCCCATAAAGCCTGCCGAAGGCAGTCATGACAGCTTATGCTCCTGGGCAGAATCAAGTTGCCCATTCAGTGTTACAATGACAATATTTGATGTGCATACCTTCTCAGCCTCCTGCTCTCAGACATAGGTCAGAGCCACAAAAAAGGACAAAACAGTCCTGTGCTTTATGGTCGCAGACTGGAGATGCTTGGCAAGCCCTGAGCCTCCTGATCACTCTAAACTTGCTCAGAAGGACCATGCCTTCTTGCCCCAGCTCCACAGACTGGGGCTGGCTGGGCTCAGCCTCATTGCTCAGCCCTGGAAGAGCTCTCTGCAGCAGAACCCTGGTACTCGTTCCTCCTGAGCCTTGAAGAAATCTGCTTTACAACTGGAATGTGCTTCTGTGTAGAACACGTGTTTTGTGTTTGCTTTGACACAAGCATTAAAGAGTTTGACCTCATAAGAGTCCCCAAGATCATGAATAAATGTGTCATGTTGTATATTTTTTTAATAAATCAAGATTTCTGTGTGCTTTTAAAAATATTAAAAGAATTTACATTTCAGGGATCCTAAGTCTAATCGATTTTGTTCTCACCTCACTCTGGACAGATCTAGTGACTTGCATATCACTTGACTGCTAAGACAATTCTTTGTTCACTGCCACTGGGTTAGGCAGTCCCCAAGCTGAGCCTTAACAGTAGGCCTGTCAGGCTTAAAGTCTCAGTAGCTACTGCTGTAGAGCAACCTTGAAGCTAAGCAGAAGCATAGAATGTCAAAGAGCCAAAAGCTTTCCAGTCCAAAGTGCAAGGTGTGTGTGGAGCTGGAGGCAGGTCTGCCCAAGACAGCCCATGCACTCCAGCCCCTGCAGCTGCTCCTGAATCGCAAACCTCCCCTCTCTGCTTTGGATAAGAGGGAAAGTCTTAGTCCTTTTTAGAGAAAACTGAAGCCTGCACAATGATGAATCTTGAAATTGAAAGCAAACATCTCATTAAGGATATTGGTGGCTGCTGCTTAATCCTCTGCCTCCACGGAAGCTTAGTTAAAATTAGTTTTCTACACTTTTTTTACTGGTTAAAAAAAAATACATATACTGTAGATAACATAGTTTTGAAATATGCTCACATTGTGGAATGGCTAGATTTGCAGAACACATGGTTAGGATCATGCAGTTTGTGGGTATTTCAAACTGGCTTTTTTCACTTAGTGTTATGCGCTGACCGTCCATTTTCCTCAGCTGGTAGAACTCCATTCTGCACTTTCCCTTTGTCTTGCTCCACTGAAGTTTATCCACCCACTTAGGCACAGATTCGGGCGTCTGTGTGGGGGTTGTGATTGTTTCTAATTCATTTCAGCAAATATTCTTGGATTATATGTTTAGTTTGTTTAGTTTCTTTTAAAGAACCTGCCAAATTTAGTTCCAAGGTACGTATGCTGAAGCCTTGCAAGCACTTAGTATTGTCAATGTTTTGGGATTCAGTCTTTCTAAAGGGTCAGAGTCATACCTGTATCTGTGATTATCATTTTGGTCTCATTTTCCTAAATCTGTTAAAATTGTGTTGTGAAGCCAGGCGGTAGTGGCGCATGCCTTTAATCCCAGCACTCGGGAGGCAGAGGCAGGCGGATCTCTGTGAGTTCCAGGCCAGCCTGGGCTACCAAGTGAGTTCCAGGAAAGGCACCAAAGCTACACAGAGAAACCCTGTCTCAAAAAAAAAAAAAAAAAAAAAAATTGTGTTGTGAGCTGCCTTCATAGAATAACTTTTGATTCTTTTCAGAATGAATGAGAAACTGCGAATCTAGCACCCAGAAGACTGGACGTGTGCAGCCTGTTACCTAGTCCAGGTACTATGGAAAGCATTGCTTTGTGACTATTCCTGGAAGAAAGGTACCATACTGCCCCTGAGGAATGGAAACTGAGCAGGCCTCTTAGTTTCTGCCATACTTCACCTGAAGAGAACAGCACTGTGTACTTGTCTATCCTCAGATACTAAGATTTGCCAGGGGTGGTGGCACACACCTGTTAGCCACAGTACTTGAAGGTAGAGGCAGGAAGATGAGGGTAAAGGCTAGTCTCTCAGCTACATAGTAAGTTTGAGGCTAGCCTGGGCTACATGAAACCCTGTCTTAAAAATATTTAAAGTATTCTCAGAGTGAGGAATTTAGTTCCACCCTTAGATATTTATCTCTACGTGGGCTTCTGTTGCCACCACTGCTTCCCCAAGGGTACATCCCTGCTTTGTGATGAACGATCGGGGGTTATGTCCAGTTGCAGATTCTAATCCTGTGCAGCCTGGCATATACCTTCTGAAATGGGTTTTCTTTCCCAACTATCAGTTCCTCCCCAATAGACTTGCTCTTTCCGCCAGTAACTTGGTGGTAGACACACTCGGGGACTGACCTCCCTTCCTGGACCCTTTCTCCTTTTCCCTTCCATAACACCATGCTCTGCTTTTCTCCTTAAATAGCTGTTTTCCTTTTTCAGTCTCTGCCTTCATCATCTTAAGAGACTTTCTAAGCCCCTGCTCTTCAGCTAGCATAAAAATCCAGATTCCTCTATCACAGTGGTTCTCAACCGTCCTAATGCTGTGACCCTTTAATACGGTTCCTTATGTTGTGGTGACCCCCAACCATAAAATTATTTTGCTGCTACTTGACAACTAATTTTGCTAGTGTTCTGAATCGTAATGTGCATTATCTGATATTCAGGCTTTCTTATATGCAGTTCTTGGAAAAGGGTTGTTTGACACCCAAAAGGAGCCGCAACCCACAGGTTGAGAACCACTTCTCTAGCAGAACCTTTAAACAGACTTCGTTTCTCAAGTCAGGTTATTTAGGTGTCTAGTAAGATATCATTGGGTTATCTCAAAGACAGGCCTGCCTAAAACCAGACTTGAAAAGTCCTTGATCCTAGTCACCCATATTCCTCATCTTAAATCCAGACTGAGAATCTACCTACCTAGACAGTCTCTTCTCATTTACCACCCACAACCAGACCCTCCTTTCTGCTGATTTAGCTCCTGGGTTTCATGTTTTCTTTCTCCTCTCCTTCTAAGCTTATTACTTCTCTAACCCTTATTATTTCTCACCAAAACCTTTTAGTTTTAGTCAGTCAATTCAATCTATACTACCTTGCATGCTGATGTAGTGTTTTCCTGACTGCTCCATGACAAACCTGCTACCTGGGCAAAGGAATCACCTCTGGTATCGTGCTTGCCATCTGAGGTAAGAGAACTTAAGAGGACCTCTGTTCAGTCTGTCAAATCAGACCCTGCTATAATATCAAACACCTCCACACTCTGGCTTGATAGCATGTCAATTTCCTTTTTTTTCCTTTTAAAAGATTTATTTATTATGTACACAGAAGAGGGCACCATATCTCACTACAGATGGTTGTGAGCCACCATGTGGTTGCTGGGAATTGAACTCAGGACCTCTGGAAGAACAGTCAGTGCTCTTAACCTCTGCGCCACCTCTCCAGCTCCCACATGTCAGTTTTCTAGCTGCCAGTTAAGGTGAAAACTGGGACTGCCTCAAAGGGAGCCAACTTTCTAGGCTGCTGTGAGGCCACACTATAGCCAAGACCAACTTGGCTCTGAAGTGGTTATACTTTCAAACCAGGCTTAGAAATAAGTAAAGATAGACAGTGATCATAGTTTTTTGTTTTTTAAAAAGCTTTTAATGTGACTTCTTGGTGGTCCATAATCTTTACAGAGGCCGCTAATGGGCCAGGAGAGCATCTGTCAGCACTCATCATTGATTATCTTGGTTAAAATTCCTTGGCTAAGAGCTCTGTTCTTTTTCAGCTGTACTGGGGATCGAACCCAGGGCCTTGTGCAAGCTGAGCAAGTGCTCTAACAACTGAACTATGTCCTTAGTCACTCTACCCACACCCTTTTCTTTAAATCCTTGGTGCCAATTCCAGACCAGCCTCGACTCCTACTACTTACACTGACATGATCTGGCTCCAGACTCGAACCTCTTTTCAGAATGAAAATAGGGACTTGTTTTAGATTCTCTTTGAGCAAATACAGCTAGGATATATTCCAGATTGGGTCTCAACTTAATCTAAGAGAAGGGAGGGGTCCCTATTTAACTAGGTTCCTTTTTTTTTTTTTTTTTTTTAAAGATTTTTATTTATTATGTATACAGAAGAGGGCNCCAGATCTCATTACAGATGGTTGTGAGCCACCATGTGGTTGCTGGGAATTGAACTCAGGACCACTGGAAGAACAGTCAGTGCTCTTAACCTCTGAGCCACCTCTCCAGCCCTTAACTAGGTTCTTAATCCAAGGTTTGTGTTTACAGTGGGGACTGATGTGTTTCCACAGTCCAGTTAGAATGAGGCTTCATCACCACAGGCTACTGAGTAGAGGTCCCTTTCCTTTTGTCAAGATAAAAGTCCTTCATTGAGTGATGGTCTTTGATCATTTGCCTTGCTGACTCTTAAAGCTATACATGCAGGGCCTCAAGCCTATCCAGCATGTCTTCTCCCTCGTTCCTGGATGATGGGGCCAGCCAACAGCTGCATGGGCCTTAGGCTCCTCCTGATCATCACAACGCACCCTGGGGTCTGTTTTAATTCTGCAGCGCCCATCCAGGGCACAGGGCTGGCCTCCATCTGCCTGGTCATCTGACCATCTTCTATATGGTCTCATCTAAGAGACCCCCTACTCCAGGGTCATCCTGTTTTTCTTGTGTTTGTTGTTATTTTTCTTCCTTTTGTTCTGATGCTTCTGTTGGACTTGCCTCCACGGTGGGCTCTGGCTCTGGCTCCAGTGGAAGTGATGGTGGCTTTGTGAGCTGGGCTCCTACAGCACCTTGCAAGGAAACAAAACTTGAATTCTCAGTTACTCTATTTCAGAAGAAATCATTTAAGAGGGAACTCTGTACTGTCTGAGACTATTAAGTTGCATCCTGCAGTTAGGAGGGATGCCCATAACTGAAGGAATAAAACATTAAGCTTGTGAAAATTAAAGCAAAAATGTACAACAGCATGTACTTAGTAAGGCATTTCTAAACCTAAAAACTGACTACCCAGCTAAGCCTGCCTGTATTGTTATCTACCTAACAGCTTACCCTTCAGAAACAAATGCTGGTTTGGTCACTCTGGGCTTTTCCCCCCTGGCTAGTACTAAATTGGCCATGAGTTTGCAGAGTTCAAGCCTGACTCAAAGCTGGGATCTCTACTGGCTGAAGTAGCTTATCCCCACTAAGTCTTCACAGAGCTCTGTGTAGCCTCCTACCTGAAGGGAGTTTACTGTATGCAGTTGCTGAAGCCATCGCCTCTCCTAGAGCTTGAAAGGTGCCCAGAGTCTTCTGGAGAGCAGCAGGTTTGCTGGCTGAATTGGTCCGGTGCTTTGGCTTGGGATCTTTGACTGGTTTGGTCCAGACCAGTGCCTCTCCAACCTGGAGGGCAGCTTCTAACTTCTGAGCCATCTCTACCATCTTGTGCCCACACGGGAGGAAAAAAGCCATTGACAAGATCAGCAGAGCCAAGCTGTCTGCTGGTACTAGCAGTTGAAGGAAGAAGTACTTATAATAAGGAAATCACTTTGAAGTGCTGAGATTACAAGTGCATTTTCATGCTTGGCCTAAGGAAATCATTCTCTAACAGAGAGTACAGGTTGCTTAGTGGATACCAAGGGGACTCCAAAAAGGGGTCTCAAAATGCAACAATTCAAGTTTGATGCTTCACTGGGCAAACTGCCTGTTCCTAATAAGCTATATTAGTGAGAACACAGTAAACCTGAATTATTTTGTTACTTTCTTCTAGAAAAGTTTGTCTAAGACTGTAACTAACTGGTAAATTCATGCTGCAATGAACATGAAGCCGAAAGAAACATGAGCTTATGATACCTTTCATCTGCTAACAGCTTGCTTAATAAGAGACATGATAATGATGATGCTAACAAGAGACATGATAATGATAACTGCTAACAAGAAACATACCTCAGAGTCAAATTCCAGAGGACTGTTGTCCTTGAGAAAGTTGACCTTCTTCTCCATCTCCTGGTACTGAGCCAGGGCACCCTTTTTCTCACCCTGGTTATACAGCAGCATAGCATAGTTCAGATTTACTAAAGGGTTACACCTGTGGCAGAGAGACAGGGACTCTGTAGGACTGGGGCTCTGCAATAATTAGTCATTTGAAGATCCTTCTCATTATACGAAATCCAAACAAAACTGACTAAGTACGGTTGTTCCCATTATACAGCAAAGTGCTATGTGACTGACCCACGGAGCAGAGTCAAGGAACTAACTGCTCAAGCAACAAAGCAGGATAAGGACCAAGTCTGGCACCAACAAAGCCACCCAGGGAAGGGCTGAACAAGAAGAGATCCCAGACCTGCTGTGTAGCAAATGCTGGTGGAATAAATTCCCCCAGGAATCTCCTTTATCTTTGAACCGGCTGAGCCCAGAGTCCCACCTGCTAATCTGGTTAGCTCACAGCTTAGCCGCACCTCAAGCCAGAGTGCTGCCAACTCTTTGACTTGCTTTGGATTCCTGATTATAGAGCTCAGAACTGGAAGTTGTTTCCTCAGGCTTTTAATTCTGCCAAGCTCTACTTGCTTAAGAACCACAACTTTCCGAATTTATGCCACATAGTGGCTAAACTGACTCTGGCAGCATTAGTCCTATGGCACACTTTGCAGAATAACCCTCCCTGGCCCTTCCCAACACAACAGAATGCTCACTTATCCAGGCGGACAGCTTCTGCATAAGCTCTCTTGGCATTTTCTGTATCTTCCAGATTGGTCAGAGCCACTGTCACAGAGAAAATTAGGAGAGGTCATCTTAGCAAAAATAATACTGTAGACCACTCTCGAAGTAAAGCCCCTTTCATCCTTCAGCTTAGATGCCTCACCACAACAGACTGCAGAGTCATGCCTCCTACTTTTGCCACTGCTTTTTGGCTATTTCCCTTGTTCAAACCCAAACCGAGTTCTCCATTTGTCCCCACCTGCCTCCATCCTCTCCCTGACTTACAAATACACTGACCACCTCACTGTCCTACCTAAGAATCCTTGCTTATTCCCCATCATCTATAACCATGATCTCTAAAACTTTTAGTGAGCCACAGAACATCCCCCTCTTTTATCCCCCCAAATCAGGATTTCCTGAAGGCCTAACATAAAAACCTAAACATAGCTACTCTGAAAGTACTGCTAACTCCACCTCCCGAGCAGCCAGACAGGCAACTCTGAGAACTAGGAATACAGAAGGACCCTGTGCCATTCCACAGCCACACACTATGTGGCCATTCAAGTCTAGCTTGTCCTTAGGACCATGTGAAGCTGGCTCTACTTTGTTAGAACTGATGCTTGTACCCTAAAGTAAGCAGTGAGGCGCTCTTGTCTTACATTAAGACTCTGAGCCTCTCCTGAAACTTGAGCTAGCTTTGTATTCTGGAGTTCTCCAAACAACCACCATGTAGTTGCTTTTGACCTTTCTCTCATAATTGAAAACACCACAGTAATGACCAAAATACACACCAGAAAATACTCCCTAGAAGAAATATTTCATTAGTTTTTTAAAATGATTTTTGTTGTGGTTTCTGAAACAGCTTCGGGGTCTCACTAACAGCTCAGGCTGGCTTCAAATTCATTATCTTCCTACCTCTACCTCCAAAGCTGGGATTATAGACACAATCCACCTCTGCCCACCTTAATTTTAATTTATTTTGTATGTCATAAATGGAAGTTGGGACTAATGATAGTCTAGTGTGACCTCAACTACCAAAGACCAGTTATATTAACAAAAATAATGGGATCAATGAGATGGCTCGGTGAGTGAGGGTGCTTGTTGCCTGACTGAGTTGGATCCCTGGAACCCACATGATGGAAAGAGACAAAATTCTCCCTCAGGTTGCCCTCTGACCTCCAGATGTGCACTGTGGTATAAATGTTTTGTTTTGGTTTTTTGTTTTTGAAAAGGGACAAATGATTTAGTAACCATGATAAACCCCAAAGGTTTAACATTTATTATGTTTAGCCATATACTCTTCACATCAACCCTGAGTATATGCAATGAATAGTGGAAGCAGAACTCCACCTTATACCCAGGTTCCTAATTATTGAGCACAAATCAATTAGGCTCAACATATATGAGGGCTGTTAGTACAGCTCAGTGGTAGAGTGTTTACCTAGCTACATGCAAGGCCCAGGGTTCAATCTCCAGCACCAAAAAAAAAAAGAATACCAATAGGAAAGAGAAAATACTGTTAAAAGGGGAACTGTGAGGGGCTGGAAAGATGGCTCAGTGGTTAAGAGCACTTGCTGCTCTTGCAGAGGATCCCCCAAGTCTGGTTGTGAGAACACTCACATCAGATGGCTCACAACTGTCTGCAACTCTAGTTCCAAAGAACCCAGTGTCTTTTTCTGGATTCACATGTGCATAAACTCACACACAGACATACACATATATACATAATTAAAAATAAATTACAAATTCTTTTTTAAAAAGCTAGGTGTAATGGTATACACTTTTAATCCCAGCACTCTAGAAGCAGAGGCATGCAGATCTCTGAGCTGAAGACCACAGTAAGTTTCAGGCCAGCAAGGACCACATAGTAAGAACCTATCTTTAAAAAAAAAAAAAAGCTACGAATACCGATGATCTTGATTTAACCTGTTAAGACTCTGAGTTCAAATCCCTCAGGTTAAAAGCAACTAGATACTTTTCTCACCTTTTCTCTTAAACTTCTTCAAACTCTGAGGCAGTAATTCTGATTCCTATAGGATCTCTAAAGGAATGTCTATTTTAGGGCATTTAGCTACTAACCTGTGATCCTAATTAACTTTTTCATCATTATAACTCACAAGAAGGGGTTTCTATATAAATGTCCCTTACCAGCCAAGAGCATGTAGAGTTCTCCCATCCTTGGCTGGAAGTTGATAGCTGCACTGAGAAAATGGAATGCTGATGCATACTGCTGCATAGTCAAATGGACAAGGCCCAGATTGTACAGAATCTTCCAATCAAAGGGTGCCAAGTAATTGGCTCGTTTTAGGCAGCTGATAGCCTGCAGAAACAGGAGCACTCAACCCAGGGTAAGACAAGCTCAGCAGACCCAATAAGCACATGGATGAGTACAAACAAGGACTGTAAGGAACACTCACTGCCACGTATTTCTTCTTGCCAAAGAAACACATTCCAATGTTATTCCAAAGTGGAGGACTTTCTGGAATAGCACAAGCTACAACTCTGTATTTGGTGAGGGCAACATCAAAATCCCCATGGGTCTGCATCATGCTGCCTGCTGCCAAGATGGCCTGAAAAACACAGTGCATGTAAAGTTACTAATTCATCATCCAAGAAGACCAAGGCCATGAGACGGTCTCTTGAATGTACACAGTAAGCCCATCAGCACAGACATGACCAAGAAACTTCTTCCAGGTATATGAATATACCCAAACTACTAAGACAACTGCTCCTAAGAAATGTCTTTGGACTCCTACAGCATAAAAAACATGTAACGTCACTGGCTCTATCTAGTTCCATTTGTCTCCTACTTCCAGCTAGGGAAATCAGAATTCTGGTAACTACTTCCTTTCATCTTTGTACAAAATACTCCAGACACCTCACATACTCCTGTATATGGCCACTTAATACCCAGCTCTTTCTGGCTCAGGATGCAATGTGAGTTGGCTTTAGTTTTTTTGTTGTTGTTTATTTGTTTGTTTCTGGTTTCTCAAGACAGGGTTTCTCTGTGTAACAGCTCTGGCTGTCCTGGAACTCAACCAGGCTGGCCTCTGCATCCCAAGTGCTGGGATTAGTTTTTATCAGTCCAGCCCTATCACTTTTTTAAGGAAAGGTATCAAGGTGGGGAGCCAACAGAGCCAGGCTACTGACTTCCTAAATGATGACCGAATTTGTATCTAACAGCCCTATCTAGTTATATCTCCCTCGGTAATGTTCATTCACTTGAGTTTCTTTCTCACCTCGAAGTCAATCTGGAAATTATAAATTCATTAGGATCAAGACATTCTTCTTCAACAATTGTTGTGGAAGCTTGGCTAAATTCTCAAGTAACACATGAACTCTAATGGCACTTGGACTTTGTAACAGTCTGTTACCACAAATGTGCTCCTTCCTTCTGAAGAAGCTGAGCATCAACACTTTATGATAGTTTTAGTAAGAACTAGCCTTTTTAAAGATTTATTTATTTATTATGTATGGAGTGTTCTGCCTGTGCGTTGGAAGAAGGTACCAGGTCTCATTACATATGGCTGTGAGCCACCATGTGGTTGCTGGGAATTGAACTCGGATCTCTGGAAGAGCAGCCAATGCTCTTAACCTCTGAGCCATCTCTCCAGCCCAAGAACTAACTTTTGAAAGTAAGAATTAGAAATAAAAAGTGATTTCTGAAACAGAAATATACCTCAGTGGTAGATTACTTGCCTAGCACACCCAAAGCTCTGGCTTTGTACCCCAGCACCAACATACAGATACACACAAAGCTAACTTCTTGGGTATTAAAATGAGAAACCTATCCTGTTTCCGAGGGTCTGATCATCTATAGAGGTCATGGGACCATCTATAGGAAAGCTCTGTAGTTCCAAAGCCTGCAATACCTTGTAGTTGGCAGGGTCATAAGTCAGTGCATTCCCAAGATGTTCAAATGCCTTCTGGTAAACACCGAGCTTGAAGGAAAACAAACCAAAGAATTTACATCGGGGGGAGATGTCAGTTCAGGAGTCTAGCCAACCATACCCCGAATGGAAACCTGCAGTCACTTGTGAGTTCTCTTGACCCCACCCCACCCCCCAAAATAGTAATAACAATAATAAAAGAAAATAGTTGCTATACCAAATAAAATGCAAATCTCCATGTTTGTGATTTTATTATTTTATTTTTCTCCTGATAAGCTTAAAGTATCTTCTGCCAAAATAAAAAAANCATTTCATAAACACTCATTCTCATCAATATTAATGCCTCCTGGCCGGGACTGTGGTAGTTAGCTTCATGTCCATTTAGGCCTGCTCACAAGCCAAAGCCCAGAGGACCCAGAGCTAAACTCTTGGTTCTTCTTAAAGCAATTAGTTATAAAAGCTACTTCAGAGGCACATCAGCTGAGCAGGGACATGTAGGATGGGCAGGGTAAGATGGCTCAGAGACCTGGGGCTTCAGGGACTCAGGCAGACAGAAGTGGCAGACTTAAAGAGTCCCATCCACACTTAGGAATCTGAAGGGGAGGAGAGGTTTCCTCTCTAAAAATATATCCCTTGCTCCTATCTCCTGTGGGACCTTGGCTAGCAACATGAACCAACAGGAAAAATCTTGGCCTCAAAACCCCACAAAGTGGTAAAATATATCAGTTTTTCTTCCTTCTCCCCAACAAAAAGATAACAGCCCCCAAACCACACAGCTGTTTCATATATATACCTTCCCTATTGCATAAGAATTGCTATTATACTAGGCTAAAATAGAATTATTACTTGAGAGCCAATGTTAATTCTTTTAGCAATGAGTATATAAAAACAAAGGTTCATGTGTGTACTGTGACTGTTAGTAAAATGTGCCATATAGAAAAATGAAGGAAAGTATCATAGATACAAACCCTAAAGCATTTCTAATGCCAGTGTGTGAATAAACAGTTTTCATTACCTGTAAGTAGAGTAATCCTAAAGTTGTAAGAAGGTCTGTATTTTCTGGTGAGAACCTGTAACATAGAGATGCTCACAAGGAAACCATGGTTATGAGATACAGACTGACAGTCATCTGCCCCACTGCCAACACTCAGGACCCTTTATTAAACCTCTTCCTTTCCCACATAAACTTCTGAGGGCAGTTTGGCAATTTCCTTCAAAAGCAAGTCATCTCAATCCTGGCAACAGAAAACCTGCTCAGCAGAACGAAACGGGGCTTAGAATCCAGACTCCTGTTCAGAGCCTTTCTTTTGGACCAACAGCAACCTTAAAAAAGAACTGTGTGAAATGATTCATCACACTGAAAATAACCAAGCTTAAGGCAAGTCAGTCAGGACACAGTTATGCTAGTCCCTCTGTTGAGAAGTCTTTCTGGCACTTTCCCTATACTTACAATGGTAGGCAGCCTACTTCATTCAGTACTATGTCATTTAGGACTCCAAGGCCCCTGATGCTGTGCTGTCTAACTTGCCAAACTAAACAAAAGGAAGGCACATAGCAGCCCTTGGAAAGAATTAGACTCTGGGTCTTGGGAGTAAACACTGACCTAAGTATTATCTGACTTCTCTTGTCTTTGTCAAAAAGCCAAAGCAACAGAGTTGGGACCATCTGAATATAGGGTCATCAGTTTCAACAGTGAAAGCATCAAAGAGCAAGGAGCTGTCTCCTGCTTGGAAGGCAGGAAGGGGGATGCTTGTTCCCTGTAGGAAGTCCAGAACCTGCAGAGTCAAAGCCCAACCCATGCCTGAGCTGGCAAACAGCTTTCTCAGTGCATTGAGAATTTGCCGCTCACTTTTCTTAAGTAAGTATCCATTTTGATCAGGTCCCTTCCCAAACCACATATGTAACTTGTGCTTCCCATTCTTCTGATTGCATCAGTATCTGTCCCCTTTCCAAGAATAGTCCTCTCAAAAGCTTCAGGTCTTGAACCTACCTTCTCAAATACTCAACTGTCCGGTTTTCTCCTTTGGAAAGTTGAGTGACTCAAATCTCTTGAGTGGTCACTGTCAGTACCCTCACTGGGGTTCATGTGCACTAACTCAAAATGCCAACTTGTATAGGACAAGGTCAGGAACAGGCCTACTCTCCAGCATTATTGACTTATTCTATGGTTTCTTCCTGCCTGTCCACATAAGCCTCACCTTTTGATGATAGAAATTGCTGTAGTTTACCAAATACAAGAGATTTTTCTGTCATAAAATGTGGTTAAATAAAATGCAGAAAGTAGTGCTATGATTGATTGGGCCAGGAAGTTCACCCTGTGGTCAACGAAGCTAAGAAGTAACCAGTACTCTACACCAGTTCAAAATTTTAGTCCACGAGTCACACATATTCTATTCTGTGATCAAACAAGACCCCTGAGCATTTTACTACAGCTGTCCTATTGAAAAGAAACAAGCCAGGTGCAGAGGCAGATGGATCTCTAAGTTCAAGGCCAACCTGGTCTACATACTGAGATCCTGTCTCAAATAAATGAAGCAAGATAATACTACACAGAAAAGACAAGATTCCATGTGTCCCTAGAGAGGAAACATGGAACAGTAGCATGAGAAATTCAGTCATCCATTATCAACAGGTTAGACTACCCTAACAATATTTTTAAAAACAAACAGCAAAAACAGCAAAACCCATGATATTGGGACTGGAGCGCAGCTCAGTTGTAGTGCTTGTGTTCGGTTAAGCATGGGCAAGATTCTATCCTCAGCATTAAAAAATCAAAATAAGAGTAACACAAGACATATTGGTCTTAGACTAATAAAACCAGATGTCTGTTACTGAGCTAGGAGATTCCTGTTCCTAATATGATATCTAGGAACAAAGGATCTGCTATAAAGTATTTAACTAAACAGTTGCACTTCCAGGTGACCCCAAATTCTTGCTGAGTGCATGCCCACCCACTTCCCTTGCAGCTGTGTGCTCCTACCTAATTTCAAAAAGTGTAACAATTTTAGGGTTATTTAAAACTAGAGGTGCTTACTCTATATTTAGCTTCCTGTATCANCTTCCTTCAATATGGCCTGGAAAACATGTTACAGTTAGTTACTCAGCTTTAATCATACAGGTGAAAAAAACCACCTAAGGAACCTAATCCCCAGTTGGCCTGTGAAGCAGCTAGCCTAGAACAGACACTGTTATAGAAGAAAGATTCTCCTAACATATCTGTTCTCCTTACATATCTGTTCCATTGCTTTTCTCATTGCTTCCAGTAGGTGTGTCCAACCTGTGCACATGTGCTGCATGCATTCCACAATAGCTATGAATGTGTCCCAACAAAAATGGCAGACTTACAGAAAACTGAGATTTGTGTGTGTGTGTGTGTGTACAATTTTTTGTTATGCAATTGTGCAGTTCTTGAGGGTCAACTTTGTAGGTGACAATCTCACGTTGCAATGTGAAAGGGTGGACACACTGGTTAGAGTCTAAGAGAAAGACACTTACTCCACTGCTTTCTTGTAGATCTCAATGGCTTTGTCCAGGTCTCCCTCCAGTAAGTGGATCTTCCCCAGCATTATGTAAGTCAGATCATGCTTGTTAAGCTGGAGGGCACTGTGCAATTGGTCCTGTGCCTAATTAAAGTTTAATGGAGAAAGAGAACCAAATCAATACCTCTGAAGGACAATGGTTTTCTATGGTGAGTGTGAAGGCAGAGCTTTAATGTTCTCATGTGGGAATATCATGTCTCAGAAAATAGCTTTTACCATCTAAAATCCAAGCATAGCCTAGCTGGCCTTACTGAGTTCATATAAGACGATCACATTTCTGAATGTTTCCTGTTTGACATTTACACTTATGACTTAAACTTCATAACCCCAAAGGGACATCATAGTACAATACAGAATACCACAGCAAACTTGATCCCATCTACACACGTGACTACCTGAACAACCTTCACCAGCTGGACCTTGTTTTCCTTAATAATATGAAAACAAATGAACACAAAAGTTGTTCTTATTTATTCATTCAACAAGTATTCATTGAGTGCCTGCTGGTCTAGATGCCTGGTACACTAGAGTTAACGAGAAAATAATGCTATGGCTGTGCCTGCCTTGTGGAGGCCGTGGGTTCAATCTCCAACACCACACAACAAAGAACAAACATAAACTAACTCTTTGCTCTGGAGGAGCCTACATCTTAGTAGGCTGAGTAAAACTTTTGTTCATTCACTGATTCAATGAGGGCTTCTATAAATGCCAGATGTTGTGTTTGTGTATAATAAATCTAAATATAATTCTCTGCCTCAGTACAGATCCAAAGACTAATCCTCCCTCTCACCTGACTTAGCTATACTATGAACAGGAATGTACCTGATCAAAATATTCTCTGAAGAGAAAAATTTAATTAGCTGTACAAAACTATAGATTCATCAAGAAAACTTATGTGTCCCACGTTTTAAGTATTTTACTATATATATCTTACAAAAAATAATTCTTACACTCCAATTGCTAATATGCAGGTATTTTTTCACATCCCTGAAAGACAGACTAGATTATACTGTGATTTTTCACCGTGTTAAATGGGTATTAATGAGAGTCAGTCTTGGT
>LZPO01017315.1:343449-356623 GCA_001675575.1 Neotoma lepida
AGAGAGAGAGAGAGAGAGAGAAAGAAAGAAAAAGAAAGAAAGAAAGGAAGGGAAGATAATGGAAGGAAAGCAATCAAAGAGTCACTTAAACTTGTCATGACCCAAAGAAAGACAAAAGAAACAACTGACTGATTGCCAAGCAGATAGGGAAAAAAAATACGAAAAGTGCAATGAAGACATCTATTGCTGATGCTTTCAAATTCCAAAGGTAAAACAACTCAACTCCTAGAGCTCTTGGAAATGAGATGAGATAATCACAGCAGGAATTGGACCAGTGAAAAACTATCAGCACCACGAACAGGTGGAAGCTATACAACAATGCCTACAAAGTTATGTAGAAATGCCATGCTGAAAACAGAATCAAAAAGACAGTTTGATCATCTAAGAACTCTAGCCAAGGGCTAGGCACTATGGAGGCAGAAGGCAGGCAGATCTCTCTGAGTTTCTAGCCTGCTCTACATAATGAATTTGAGGCCAGCCAGGGCTACGCACATAATGAGACCCTGCCTCCAAACAAAAAGCCACTTGATAAATGGAACCATTAACATGCTAAGAAAGAAATGACATTTCTTACCCAATCTTTCTGGTTAAGTTTAGCTGCTTCATTATATACTTCAGTGGCGGCTTTATGCTTTCCCAGAAGAAATCTGTGAAAATACATTTTCTACAATTATTCAAATTTCGTTATTTTTGGTTTGTTTTTGAGGCAGGTTCTCATATAACTCAGGCTAGCTTCCAATTCATTGTGTAACCAAGGCTGACCTTGCCCTTCTGACCCTCATGCTTCCACCTTCAAGTACTAGGATTACAGGTGTGCACTGCCTTACCCAGCTAACCTAAACTCTGGTAAGAGGAACTCTNCAAGTTCACATTTTACACATATTCCACAGAGCTAAAAACTGTTGAAACTTTTTTAAAAACTTGAGTTGGTTGTGTGGGAAAGGCAGGAACAGTGCTGTGTCCCAAGAGCAGAAGCTCCGGAGACAGGGCTTGCATCGGCAGTTGTTTAAGGCCTTAGTCTCATACACACCAATGTTGGTGGCACTCTTCTCTAACTACTTCCTATAGCACTCTATAAAAACAAAAAACCTAAAATGTCAAAAGATATGCCACTAAGCATGAACTGCCATCATTGTCAACATTATCCAATAAGGGCATGTCTTTTCACATCATCCAATAAGGCCATGTCTTTTCCTCATGAATCCAAGTTTCTTCCCTTGATCATGAATTTGGAGGGAAAAAAGAGACTTGATTTCTAGGTAAAAATGATGCAAGTCTGAATGGCAACGTAGGGAGGAACATGAGATGGCACTGCATAGAACACTACACTACTCTGAAGAAGTTTATGACAGCTTCAGAAGGGTTTCCATTTAGGAATCCGCAAGCCAGTCACTCAAAAATACCACAAGCTATTATATGTCAAATAGTCCACTAAATATCAGAACAGCAGGCTATGAGTTACCCATATGATTATAGAGGAGTTATGGTATAACACACTATGACAAACAGTGTTCTCATCCAACTGGAAAAACCTGAGTTCCTTAATATTAGCTGACTTCCAGGTTAATCCATGCTCTTCAAAATGAAGCCCACTCTACTTACTATTCACTGGCGTCCCACCTATCAGGCATCTGGCTATCAGCAACAGGCTCTCCCCAGAATGCATTTCAGGAGAAGTGCCTTTTTATTTGTTTGTTTTTGTTTTTTGAGACAGGATCTCTCCGTTTAACAGCCCTGGTAGTCCTGGAACTCACTCTGGAGACCAGGCTAGCTTCGAACTCAGAGACCCACCTGCCTCTGTCTCCCCAGTGCTGGGATCAAAGGTGTGTGCCACCACTGCCTGGCCCAGGAGAAAGCATTTTACGTGGTCGTCTGTGATTGTGCCAATACTCACAAAGATCTAGCCACCTGCTTGAGATTATCAGTACACTGAGGGCTGAGCACAGCACACGTCTGAAAGAGTTCTAGGGATTCTTGGATATTTCCTTCCAGGCGAAAGATCAGTGCTGCCAAGCAAAAGAAAATACAGAAAATAAACCATATTCTTGGAAAAAGAGGCTGGCATTAGAAAAATTGGAGGAGGAGGTAAGATACCACATCAGAGAAAGCCTTTGGATAACTTTTAATCCAATCAGACATCACCAAATGGGTAGAAGAAGCAAGTAAAGTGTTAGTAAGGTAAAACCTGTAATAAGCTAACTTCCACCTGCCCACTCTGCTTCCAGCATCTATACCCAGATAACTGGTCTTTTTGCAGGTCACAGAAATTCTTCATAAGAATAATATTTTGAAGGGCTGGAGGTGGCTCAATCTGTTAAGAATATTTGCTACTCTTGCAGAGGACTGGGGTTCAATTCTCAGTATCCACATGGTGGCTCACAACCATCTGTAACTCCAGTTCCAGGGGATCCAATGCTCTCTACTGGCCTCCACAGGCACCAGGTATGCACATGATACACAGATATACATGCAGGCAAAACATTCAAACATGTAAAACAATAAAAACATATTTAAAAAGAAACATATTCACCCCATGTCATGCACTGGCCTCCAGGTGTATGTGCAATACACACACAGAATTGTGTTCAAATTTCAAAGGATAGTGAATAAGACTTTTGTGAGANNTTATTTGAATTTAAGTATTCCCTAAGTTGTTGGGTTGTTTTGTTTCCCAAGAACCTAGGCTAAATATATTTTTCCAGTAAGAAAAGAAACAGTATGTCTTACCTTGTACATAGATAGCATATTCACATAACCCCTGAGTCTCCTGAAGCTGTTCTTTGATCACAGCCTAAAAAAGAAGAACACCTGAGTAGTGATTGTTACCAAGAAAAAAGTAGAAATACACAAGGGGCATATATGAGATACCTAGTATACTAATAATGACTAATCAGGTAGTTCCTTCAGGATTTTTGTTTTTCTTACGATNACTTATTTTAGAATGAGGTTAATAATCTAAGGATATTTCTGTATATCCCTCATTTAGAATACTTTTAGGGCTGAAAAGACAGCTCAGCAGTTAAGAGCACTTGCTGCTCTTCCAAAGGACTGGAGTTCGATTACCAGCACCCACAAGGCAGCTCACGACTGTCTGTAACTTCAGTACCTGACACCATCTTCTGGCCTCCTCGAGCACTGCTTGCATGTGGGGCACAGACATACATGTAGGCAAAACATTCCAAACACATAAGTTTAAAGAATTTTAAGTAAGTTTTCTGTTTTGTGTTATTTAAAAAAGAAGTGGTACATGCCTACAATCCCAGCACTCAGGATGTGGAGACAAGATCAAGAAATCAAGGTCATCCTCTACTACCTATCGAGTTTGAGGCTAACCTGGGCTACATGAAACTCTGTTTCAAACAGAAACAAAAACACCAAAACAATAATGACAAATAAGAGATGATGACTACAGTAACCCTCAAGTCTAAACTGCTGTCTTGGCCAGGCATGGAGGCAAACACACCTTTAATCCCAGCACTCAGGAGGCTGGGCAGGTGGATCTCTGAGTTTAAGGCCAGCCTGGTCTACTTAACAAGTTCTAGGTTAGCCATGGATACAAAGTTAGACCGTACTTCAAAATTAATTAATTAATTAATTAAGCAAGCTACTATCTGGTTCATGACACAAAAATTTTCTCAACCCCTATTTAAAATCTAATGTGTGAAGCTAGAAAACCATGAGAAGACGTCTAAGCACCATTACAGACACTAGGGATTCTCTGAGGAGCAGATCACATGGGTTCTATACTGTGATGGGCTCAGCTCGGGTACTTGACGAGCTCAAAAGATGCATCTGATTCCAACTCAGAGAACTAAGGAAGGCTTCCTAAAGTGAAAAGCTTCAAACTGTGTGTTGGCAAGGGGTGGAAGAAAAGCTGAGGCAAAAGAGAGGGCTGGAAAGAGGAGGACTGAAAATGTCCTACTGAAGGGTTTGAGTACAATGGGAAAATGGTGACAGTTTTAAGCAGGATGGAGCCTGGTCCTGTTTGCTATAAAGAAACACACTGAAAGAGACGAAATTAAAGTCAAGATTGATAGATAAACTATTATTTAAATTAAAATAATGAAGTTTAAAGCAGGAAGGTAGGGGGTGCAAATTTAAGATATTAACTGCCACACTGTGCTTCGGACACTGCTAGTGTCTGCCCAGTCTGCCTCTCATGCCCTCCATCGTTGCAGTCTCTCACCTTGCATGCTTCATAATCCTTCCGGATATAGTAGAGATGGATCAACCAGTTCTGTTTCTCCACAATAGGGAACTCTGGAGCTAGAAAGCACAACAAACAATATTATCAGTATTAGATTTCCTCCTTTAGCATGTCCTCATGTCTAAACTAACCATAAGTAATTACAACAGCACATTAAGTTCTTCACGGAATCTGGAAATTTATTAAATATCTTGTTTTCTGAATTATATTTGTTTATTTTGTGGCTCTCCACGTGTGGGTACATATGTGCCACAGCACCCAGACAGAAGCCAAAGGACAATACTGGAGAAGTTGGTTCTCTCCTTCCACCATGTGGGTCCTAGGGATTGGATTTGGATCATCAGGTTGGCAGCAGGTCCCTTAACCCACTGAGCCATCTTGCTGACCCTTGAACTAATTCTTGGTTGATACACAGTCCTCTTCTAGGCCCGTAGTCAAATGAAGCATGGGTCTGACCCTAGAGAACGGCTAAAATACATACTGGACTGACAGTCACCGCATATACGAGCCTACCTAACTAGCTCAATCATTTAATTATTAAATGAGATAACAGCTGGATGATTCTCATATCCAGAAGTGGTATAAAAATACTAGTAATTATGTTGGATACTTGCATAATTAAAACTGAATTTTATAAATCTCAGCTACTCAGAAGGCTGAGAAAGAAGTATTTTAAATTCAGACCAGCTTGAGCTACACAGTGAGTTTGGGCCAGTCTCAAACAAAGATAAATAGGGCATGGATTTTTCCCTCAGGAAATTGACATAGGAAGACCCTGTCTCAAAAAAATAAAAAGTTTTTAAATAAAATTAAATGTCATACTTATTTAACATATACATAAAATTAGTGGAGGTCTGATTTGTACAAGAATTGAATGCTTATTACACAAATAAAAATTAGTGTACACTGACATTAACTAAACAACATTTAAGTACATTACAAGTCAATAATAAACTTATCTGGACAAAATAAAAACTAGATATTGTGTAAGAGTTGAACCATTACTGCTTCTCCTAACACACTTTACAAAGCTCTGGTATATATAACAGAATCAATGAGACAAAGAAACACGTACATATATCTATACAATGAAATTGCATACGGACCTTTTTTTGGTCTGGGTTTTTGAGATTCAGGAACCTGAGTTTTCTGAAATGAAAGAAGTTATCTGTGTTAAAGCAGACCCATGTATTGCTAATTGAAAGCATATTCACATAACAAGAATGATCAGTAACTCACCAGTCATGTACTCAATGCACTAAATGAAGAAACATAAAGAAGCATTCTGATTATGACTTAAATTGCCACATTATTCTTTGGCTGCTCATAATGTACAATGCATATTATATGTGCATTTATAATGTACCAAAATAACAACGTATAACATATACTCATACTAATACACTAAATTAAGATACCTCATAAAGTATATTTAATGCTCTACTTCTCAGCAGTCAAACCAGAAAAGGTTTGAAATTCTTTTAAAATAATGTATTTATTTTTATTTTATATGCATTGGTGTTTTGCCTGTGTGTATGTCTGTGTGAGAGTGTCAGGTCCCCTGGAACTAGAGTTACAAACAGTTGTGAGCTGCCATGTGGGTGATGGGAATTGAACCCGGTCCTCTGGAAGAGCAGTCAGTGCTCTTAACTGCTGAGACATCTCTCCAGCCCCAAAACTTTTTACATTTTGTGTGTGTACACACACATGTGCATGTGCAGAGGGGACATCCTTTAAGAGTCTTTTATTCTCTTCACTGATGTGGGTTCCAAGGACCTAACTCTTGTCAGGCTCGGTACCAAGCCCTTTCATCCACTAAGCCATCTCACCAGCCCATGATATCTTTTTGATAAAAGGAAGGTAGACAGCTCAGTCAGTCAAGTACCTTTAGCACAAGCATGAAGACCTAAGTTCCAGTTGTCAGTAGCCAAGTAAAAGCTGAGTACAGAAGCACGTGTGTACCGGGGAAATAGAAACAAGTGGACCCTGGAGCTCACTGGCCAGCCAGCTTAGCCAAATCAGTAACTCCAGGTGCAGTGAGAGACTGTCTTAAAAAATAAGGTAGACAGCATGCCTGCATGTCTGTGTACTGTGTCTGTCTGGTGCCCACAGGGGTCAGAAGAGGCATTGGATCCCCTGGAATTAGTCATGGATGGTTTTGAGCCACCATGTGGGTGCTGAGAATGGAACCTGGGTCCTCTGCAAGAACAACAAACGATTTTAACCACTGAGCCATCTCTCTAGCTGCACAACAAAGAATTTTAAAAAGGTATAACTTAAGCTGGCCTAAAACTCAGGATCCTCGAACCTCTGCCTCTTCAACATAGACTACTAGTTGCATCTCCATAACTGGCAAAAGAAACTCCATGTTCAGCTATATCATGAGGAACGGTACCAAGCCAAGCATGGTGATGCATGCCTATAATCCCATCATTTAAAAGGTGAGAAAGGATGATCTCCAGTTTAAGGCTAACCATGGACACACAGGCAAACCCTGTTTCAAAACCCAGCACCTATGTAGTGGCTCACAACAGTCTGCAGCTCCAGTTCCAGAGAATTCAATGCCCTCCTCTGGCCTCTGTGGACATCAGGCACACGGATGGTACACTCACCCATACCCATACAGGTAATCTTTTGTAAAAAAACTAAAAACAAAACAATAATAGCAACAAAAAAGAAGTACAGCAGGACAATAAAAAACTATATATACTAAGTAATTCCCACTGAAAGCCATCCCTAGCTCAACAAATTCTAAAGGGCTGGGGTGTCATGCAGTGGTACAGTACATGCCTAGCATGTATGAGGTCCAGATTTAATTCTCAGTTCTACAAATAATAACAGTAATAATAATAATAATAATAATAATAATAATAATAATAAAAGGCAAATGTGAAAGACTCAGAATTTCATTAGGAAATAAGAAAGCAATCACAGAATGAAGGAGTGAAATGAGCAAATGAATTGGTAAAAGCATGTGAGTATTCTCAGCATCTTGCTACACAAAGAAAAAGTGTGGCTTGTGGTATGTAAAAGACAGAAGTACAAAACTAAGAACAATGGAATACATGGGCAGATAGCAATGGGAAGTAAAGGAGCTGATGATTCCTGCAGCATGCAGGAATTAAGTCTGCACTCTAAAATGTCTTCAGTACTTACAAAAGGAAGATTCTATGTGGCTACGTCCTCCTGGAGGAAGGAGAGAGTCTTACTAGACTTAAAGAGTTGAAGAAACTTACTGTTCTCATAAAGCTCAAGATTCACATACGAGGTCATGAAAGTAGTAAATAATTGCTGGGGAGACAGTCTGGTGGGACTTACTGAAGCTGTGCAAGAATATGGCTTGGGGAGCCATCACTAATGCTAGGATGGGCTTTTCTGTGATGTAACTGACTTTAGGTCACCTATGTTCCCATAAGTAACCCCACACAAACTCACTGGTTTACCAACTAGTCAAGGGGAATCATTTCTTTGGTGTGTTATTAGTGCCCTACCTAGGGAAGGCAAATGTTTGTTCATACTGCCCCAAGAAAAGTTGTACAACATAACTGGTACCCAAACAGGGACCAATAGAACTAAATAGGTTGNATGGTCCCTATGATGATGGGTGAGGAGACATGTTAATTGAGGCTGATCTGTCTGAGGGTAGGGTGGGGCTAATCCTGACATAGCTATCTTTACCTACCTAGAATGGCATAGTATGCCTCCTTACTATAGTGGCAGTTACATGTGTCCTGCAATGGGTAATAAGACATCTGATCAAGGCCACATCATCCATCTAAGATTGAAGTGTCCTTAGGAAGGAATCCCAGTATGGGATATAGTTTACAATATATAATATGGGGTGACAAGCTTCCTTAATAAAAGGTGACCACCATGTACATGAGGATGTTTCCAACCCACTGATGTACTAGAGAATACACTGCAGTCTCTGAAAGTAGTACATATGGGACGAGACCTTAAACAGGCTGTAGCAGCTATTGTATAGACTTTACTGTGGGCAAGAAGACATGCAACTGGGCCTCAGCTGTCTGCCCCAAAGAACTTGCCTATGTAAACAAAAGACATAGGTGCTGTCCTGCTGTGGAATAATCCTTTAGAGATAAGGTTTCTCTGTTTAGTCCTTGCTGTTCTGGAACTCACTTTGTAGACCAGGCTGGCCTTGAACTCAGAGAGCCACCTGCCTCTGCCTCCTGTGTGCTGGGATTAAAGGCGTGCGCCACCATTGCCTGTGAATGTTATTTTTATAATTACAAAATTAAAATGCTAAGACAAAGAAAAAGGATAGGAAAAGATGTATCAAGAAAATACAAAAAAGAGAACCAGAGTATCAATATTAACACACTAGATAAAATGGACTTCAGAGGAAACATTCAAAAAGAAAATTGGTTACAGTGGACTAAAGACTAAAAGCAGAAAGGCAAAATTTTTAAAGTATAGAGAAAGTAAGGATTGAACAGTATGTAAACTAATAAGGAAAAGAGCTCAGATTCAATTACAATTAAGAACTTCTGTTTCCTAAGAGAGCTGTGAGATACACATACACACACGGTTAAATCTATGGTTACTGGCTTATAACTCTCATAACCCTTGATATTTCCTAAATGGTTAGGATACTACTGGAAGGAACATTATTACAAGCTTCAAAGCATCTTTCCTCCCACTTTCTCTCCATTCCTACTTCCCTCCCTCCTACTCCCTTTCCCCAGCCCTCTTTTGATCTGTTCTCTTCCCAAGACATGCCATACGTTCTAGAATTTCTCTTCCCTAAGACAGGTCATAAGAACCTGAATCTCCCTTGGCCTTGGTACTGCTGGCCAATAAAAAGATTCTTTACCCAATTTGATACATTCCAGATCATATTCTAGGAATGCTGCACTGAGGCCAAGAAGACTCTAACTAAGCCATCACTGCTGGGTTTCCCCACTCAGCCTATTAACAACCATCCTTTTTAAAAAGGATTTATTATTTTATATGTATTTTATATGTGTGATTTAATAGCCAGCTGTTCAGAAGCAAATTAGCAAGCTGCAGCTCAACTGGTACATGGAACAGAGGCAATCCTGGAAGTCTGTCCAAGCTCTGGACACGTGGTACTGTCAGAACAGAAGTAAATTTAAGAGGATAACTGGCTGCTATCTGCTGCTGCGGCGGAACTGTTCCCTTGTTTAGTGTGTGAGGAAAACCCCACACATACATCTGGTATAGGAGGCAATCTGTCTTATTGGTGTGTATAGGAGAAGAAACTGGGTCTAAGGCTTATTTTCTCCTCAGAAATGAAAAACAAAACAAAACAAAAACAAAGGAAAGGTATTTGCATTACAAAACCCCCAATGACAAAAGATTAGCAGCAGAAACTACAATACAAACCAATCAGGAAAACAGAAAAGTACAAAAATAAGCAACACAAAGAAACCTCGTACCTCAGGAAGGGACAGTCAATGATTTTCTACCCCAATAATCAGGACAATGCAAATTAATATAACAGTAAGGCATAATTTCACATCTACCATAACTAAGAAATTTTAATGAAATAGCAATCTTAAGGATGTAAGCAATCTAAAGAACTGGTGGTAGAAGCATAAGTTATGATAAGCACCTTAAGAGTTTCCTATAAACAATTAAGCTGAAAATGTACACATGCAATGATCTGGCAGGTATATTCTAGAACAACTCTTAACCATTGACAGCATTGCCAAGGCTAGGACAACGGTGGGAAAAGTGTGGGTTTTATTTTATTTTTGGTATCTGTTTAGTACTGTTGTAGTTCTAGTTTTTGTCTTGATGTAAACAGGCTCACATGTGCTAGGTAAGTACTACACCAGGATGTTATACCTCTAGCTCCTCTCTTCCAAATAGACAGCATCTATCTACAGATCTGTTTGTTTTCCTTTGTCATAAAGTGAACACCACCATGTGGCTGATGGGAACCCAACCTGGATCCTCTACAAGAGGATCCTCAAGCAAGTGCTCTTAACCACTGCGCCAACTCTCTAGCCTCTCTCCCCTAGATCACTTTAAAAATGAATAGATAGGGCCTGGTGGTGGTGGCGCACGCCTTTAATCCCAGCATTTGGGAGGTAGAGGCAGGCGGATCTCTGTGAGTTTGAGGCCAGCCTGGGCTACAGAGTGAGTTCCAGGAAAAGCGCAAAGCTACACAGAGAAACCCTGTCTCAAAAAACCAAAAACACACAAAAGAAAAAAAATAAAAAAATAAAAATGAATAGATAATCCTAACATTTGAGACACAGAGATATGAGTATCTCTGTGAGTCTGAGGCCAGCCTGATCTACATTATCTCACTCCAGGCCAACCAAAGCTACATAGTGAGACCACATCTCAAAACAACAACAACAAAAAAAAAAAAAACACTCCCCCAAAATTCTAATTTCCATGCACTGAAAATACAAAGTGACTACAAAAAACAAAACTTCTAGCAGTAAACTTAACAATGAAAATAAGTAACTGAAGGATCAAATATTAAAGTCATTTCAAAACTAAAGCCATTCTCTTTATTTATTTATTTATTTATTTATCTTTATTTTATGTGCCATGGCTGTCGGGTCCCCTGGAATTGGAATTATAGATGGTTGCGAGCTGCCATGTGGGTGCTGGGAATTGAACTTGGGTCCTCTGGAAGAGCAGTCAGTGCTCTTAACCATTAAGCCATCTCTCCAGCCCCTAAATCCATTCTCTTTCATTACAATTAGACTCAAACATACAGCACAATTTCTGCCATCAAAGAAATTAAGTTCAAGCTCTGTTACACATTTATCTTCTATAGCAATAAGATACATGCTAAGTGCAGTGGCGCACACCTTTGATCCCAGAACTACATATGAGAGGCAGAAGCAGGCTGATCTCAGTCAGTTGAAGGCTAGGCCAGGCTATACAGCAAGTCCCAGGCCAGCCAGGGCCATATACTAAGAACCTGTCTCAAAAAAAGTAAAAAGGTAATGGTACAGCGATGTTGTGGTATTATATTACTCTTTATATCTCATATTTAGGATTGTGTACATTATGCATTTCCCTTATGGTTGTAACAGACCTCCAGACCTTAGTAGGCCCCAAGACCTTAGCACAACTGACTCCATGATGTACCATTCAAGCCATAAAACGCAGCAAACAGCACCACCTGTCAAAACTGAAACAAAGGCCTAATTCATCAAAGTCCATAGTTCTGGGAAAGTCTCTAAATGTACTAACCTTGCTTTTTGGCTTCTGTAGTTCTGCTTCTGGCTAACTGTTCTTGTTAACTGACGTATGTCAACTCAGAGTATGGTTTTTGTGCTTAAAAGCTCACCCTAAGAAAGGCTTGGGGCTACACTGGGATCCTGAACACCTAGTGCAGTCGCCAACCAGCCAGCTAGTAAAGACTGTCTGTTGGCTTAAATCCATGTCCCAGCTGCCTTCTCTGGTGGACACCCCACAACAATGGTGCCAATATCTTAAACCTAGGAACATTAGTCATGCTATTTTAATTTTTAGCTTATGCTTTGAGCTTCCTTCTCTGTATTGAGTTTTCTGATTGTAGACTGCTGTGATTACTCTGCGAATAAAAGGACAAACAACAGAGGGCCCTACATGAGACAACACTGCATTATAAAACTGTCAACCAGAGTGGCTAGAGAGATGGCTCAGCCAGTGAGAGCACTGGCTGCTCTTCCAGAGGACCTGGGTTCACAGCACCACATGGCAGCTCACAACTGTCTGTAACTCCAGTTCCAAGGAATATGACACCCTCACACAGACATACATGTAGGCAAAACACCAATGTACATAAAATACAAATAAATAAATTAAAAAAAAAAACCTACTGTCAAAAAACAGAATAATGAGGCCTTGCCAGTGGCATATACTTACAATCCCAGCACCTTGGTGCTGAGACAAGAGAATGGAAGTTTGATGCTAGCCTGGGATGTGAGAAGACCCTATCTCAAGACAACAAAACATCCCTATGATCCAGCTATCCTACTACTGAGTAACATACTTAAAGAAAATACAATCATTGTATACTGTGCATCTATTGCAGCACTGTGGACAGTATTAAAGTAGAGAATCAATGGAAGTGCCCAACAATGGATAAAAACAAATGGATAAATAATTGTGGTATGCACATACCATTTGGTCTTGAAAAAGAATGAGGTCTAATATGCAGCAGTGTGGGGAAAATTGTTAAGTAAAATATGCCAGGCAGAGAAAGCCAAGGCACATTCTTGCTGCTCTGTGGAGGCTAAAAAAGTTTATTTCGTCGGAAAATAGAGTAGAACAAGAGGTTAGGAAAGTAGTAGAAACAAGAAGTTAGGAAAGGGAGAAGATGGAGAGGGAGAAAGGTTCAATAATAGGAACCAAATAATAGATAAGAGGAGCAAATGCTTATGTTCTGCAGCACAGAAGGATGGCTACTCTTCACAATTTATATTCTATAAAGAACTAGCGGGGGAGGGGGATAGCAATTTAAAGGTTCCAAACCCGCAAAGAACAAACGCTAAAATAGAAATGCTAATTACACTGATTTGACCATTATACACAGTATCCATGTACTGAAGTATCATCACATGTACCTCATAAACGTACAATTATTATAATTCAGCTGGGAGTGATGACGCACTCCTGTAATGCCAGCACTGGGGAGATTAAGGCTGGAGGGCTGCGACAAATCCGAAGCCAGCCTGAACTACAAAGCAAATACTATGTACATACAAAACCGGCACGAACAAGCAAGGACATTAGAGATGTACAGTGATGCAAAAGCCAATTACTACTGGGTCAGCCTGAACTCACGTAGGCTGTTCTGTGGAATTAACTAAACAGTTGAATTCTGAAAGAGCACACTTCCAAAACATAAAACCAAGGGAAAACATGGGCCACTCGCAGTGAGAGGGCAGGGGGATGAGAGCTTCCAGGCTTCGTCTTATCACACTTCTAATCCGTGGGTTATCCAAACTGTCTAGCGAAGGTGCAGTACGC